>JAGFPH010005938.1:35090-48911 GCA_018207615.1 Philaenus spumarius
GGGGGTCCAAAAAACCCAGCAGAGCATTTCTTTTTGAGTTCTTGATTTGCCAGTTTTGGTTCGGGAGGGAATTTCCCTTAACTCTCTTTCTTTCCGTTGGCTCTTATCATTACTATTCTTTTGATTTTGTCGGAGAGTCTTACATTTATCCACCACCTATGGACCCGCCGTGTCCCGGCCTGGCAACCGGCAGCCGTAAGGAGTTTCATGGCCTAAACATTCTTCTTCATAAATTATCAGTTACCTTACGGCATCATTTTCCGCTTTATTTTTTTTCGTATTCAAAATTTGGCGCCCCAAATCCTTTGCGCCCCTAGGCACGTGCCCAGCGTGCCTATTCGGAAAAGCGGCCCTGGTTCACATACTCTACTTTAAAAGTCGTATAGGCTAAAATTAATATCTATGAAGCAAGAGAAAATTGGTTAGTTAGGGCACAAGTAATGAATATTTAAAAAAAAATCTAATAGGCTGTGAATGTTTTCATGAGGCAGATTTAAAACAAATTAAATTTGTTAAAGGTGAAACCTGGGTTTAAATAGGCCTAAATAATAATTCTCTCAATGAAGCATCTTCATGTTTAATTGTAGATTTTAAGCTAAAAAAAAACAGATCTAGTATGATAATATTTATTTATAATATTAAACTTAAACCCTTGTATGAAAAGAGACTGCCAATACCAAAAGAAAAATATATCGATCTGAACTCACTGTGTACTAATTTTATGATATCATGCAGAATTATTCATGAAAATGAAATTTAGTGATCAAACTGAAGGTATAAATAGTGGCAGAAACTGATGAAGTGACAAAGTTCCTGTCTTAAAAATATTTGAATTATTTTACAATATTTTAAAGAACCATTAAAAATTATGCCTACTTTTTTCAGAATATAATTTTCAAGTTATAACTATAAATAAACACTTAAATTAGAATAACACTTTTTAACCACTCAAGTAATAATTAAAAGTGATTTTGTTATTTATTAGTTAAATAACTGTTTTCTGTATACTTTTTGAATTAAAACATTAACGTTGTTAAATCTACCTTTAGGCCTATGCTTTTTTTTAACAAAACAGTTGTATTTTCAAATTATTAATAATTATAATAATGACTTTTTCAAAGTTACAATGAAAAGTGATTTTGTTAGTTATTTAAGCTTTTTTCTGTATACTTCCTGAATTAGAAAAGTTATTAAATCTACAAATTTTCAAATTGTTTTTATACGTATTAAAATTTTCTACATAAAAAAAAAAAAACAGTTTGGGCTTATTTGTTTACTTATTAGCGAATTTCCATAGGAAAAATGAGCTATTGCAATGACCCTTAGTGACCTAAGGTCGGGAGTAGCAAATGAGCACCGAATAAATTTTGTGTCCAAATCTTGTGCATGTTTTTTGACTACGTCGCTCGGACGGATTCGTTAGCAAAAAAAATCCACAACCGGAAGTACGTTTTTTGACCGGAAGAATCTATTTTTTTAGATGTTTCCTAAGAGAATGAATTTTTTTAGAGTTTTTTCTGAAAATACAAATGTAGGATGTTATTCTGCACATTTTTTTTTTTTTTTTTAATCAACCTTATAGCTCTCTTGGTTCCCCCAAAATAGATCAAAATGTAAAATACCATAAAACTTCCCGGTTCAAAGCCCCATGGTGGATTTTGCCTTATGGGATCTTCTCATCCGATGAGCGAGTTTTTACGCTGTGAGCTAAGCGAAGCTCATAACCCGAGGCCAAAAGATCGAGGTGCAAACTCACAAAGTGAGTTTTTCACTGCGAGTCTAACGAAGGATTAGCTGGAGGCTATATTTCTTATAGGCAGCTATTCGGCACCTTCGTGAGTAGACCTATTCTAAAATTGTTGGTTGAAACATTAAAATATAGGCCTATAAACTTAATTTTGGAAATTTGCCCAACTCACGTCAGCGGTTCAGGTGCGTGGTCGAATTATTTTCACCTAAAATGTATGTTTGATAGGTGCAATGTTTTTCAATGAAAATAATGTATTAAAAAACCCTCTATTCATTTAATTAAAATAAATATTAATTGTTAAACATTGGTATTATCTAATGAAATGATAATTTATTTTAATTTTTTCATTCTCTTGAATTGTTCTTGCTTTTTGTGTCTTAAAGTGTGTAGTTCATTTGCTATCTTCATAAGACTAGATGTCTTTTCCTGTAAGACTTCAAAGAAACATGGTATATTTTCAAATTTATTTCCTACTTCCAGTTCATCAATTCGTAGCTCCACATTTGGGTCTATAACCACACCTAAATCTAAACTGAAATCATAAAAAAGAAGATTACCTGTTGGATTGTAAAGGTGTTATCCATAACTTGATATTTGTTATGTTTGTTATTGCATTAGATATATAGGGGGCGGAAGAAAGAATTCCCCTATTTGGGGAGCTAATAAAAACAAAACCAAGTAAGATATGATATTTTTATTTTCATTAACGAAGAGTACACATAATGCCGTTTAAGAATATGCAATATTAATGTGTTTTAAACAATACAAATGGCTGCCTCCATTGTTGTTGCATTGGTTGAGCCATTCTCTATAGTTGTTCATCACTTTACAAGTGATATAGGGCGTGATTGCTTCAACTTCTTCGGTTATCGTGTCCTTGAGGGCTTCAAAAGTTTGAGGGCAATGTTTGGCACACCTTGGACTTTGATTCTTCTCACACTTGGCTCAGACAATCGCAAGGCCATCGCATGCTTTCTGGCGAAACGTCGAGGAGATTGTTGAACAGAACCTCTCACTGCAGCAACATTTTCTGGGCCTGTGGCAGTTCGTCGTCAATCTTAAGGCTTCCGTTTCAATGCAGAACCAGTCTCTCGAAAATTCAAAACCCACAAATAAATGGTTTTCTTATCGGGAACAGGGTCCCGTCGACCAAGAGCGAACCGAATGTGGAATGCGTGTTGAGTAGTTATTGGCGATGCGCCATTTTGAATAAACGGCTCTGCGACAAAAGCGCGATGTTCACCGGACCATGCCATGGCGTAAACTGAAAACGTCACATATGCATATTCAAGGGTATGCCCCCACCCCTCTACTCCGTCGGTACTGCATCAACAACGGAGGCAGCCATTTGAGTGACGTATTGTTTAAAAACACATTAATATTGCACATTCTTAAACGGCTTATGTGTACTCTTTGTTAATGAAAATAAAAATATTCTTGGTTTTATTTTTATTAGCTCCCCAAATAGGGGAGTTCTTTCTGCTGCACTCTGTACTTTAAAGAATCTTTTCTATATCTGTCACTTAATGTCTTCCACCTTTTAATTTTTCATCTTCTGTATTAGTTTCAGGAATACATCATTCGTTTAAAATTTCATTTTGTGATAATTTACAAATTATAAAGTCTCAATTAAAACACAAAACATTTTACTGATGTGGTTTTACCAATGCCCTGCAATGTGACTAACAAACAGCAAGTGCCAAGTCTACTTTCTGCTTAGTTAAAATCATTATAGAACGGGCTTCTTGAATTCTTATTGCTATAACAAATAATAGACTGATATTGGCTGTTCTACTGGCGGTTAGGTTAAATGTATTTTATAGTAACTATGTTTTTTATTTGAATGTGTCGCCGATTCCAAACGAGTGATGTATTTCAAAATGGATCTGCAGATCCGAAGCACGTGAAATCAGAAAGAAAAAAGGTAAAGTAATGAATATCTTTATTCTTTTCCGTTCTACCTGGATACTACAAAATAAGTTTATATTATAATACGATTTATTTAGATTGTGATGAAGATATTCTTTATATATTATTTTTAATTGTACATTTAACATAATATTTAACAGTTTAGTAAGCTGGTGAATTAGGGTTTAAGTACTAAAGAGTACATTCAACATTTTCTCTTTGATAAAAGAAAATAGATTTCTTTACATTGACACATTATTAGCGAATTTCCATAGGAAAGATGAGCTATTTTAATTACCCTTATGGTGAGACCTAAGGTCGGGAATAGTAATATTGAGCATCGATAATGGCCCCCAGAACACATTTTGGGGTGACATTAAAAATGTTATATATTTATGTTCGCACTATAACGGCCGCATTTTAAATCCGATTTGGTCCAAATTTGGTACACATGTTGGTTGTCTAAAGTCGCTAGGACGAGTTCGATAGCCAGAAAAATCCACCAACCGGAAGCACGTTTCTTGATGGGAAGAAACTATTTTTTTAGACTTTTAGTACTAAAATGAAATGTTTTTGGGATTTTATTAAAAAAAAAAAAAAAATGTAGGATATTATTGTACACATTTTGTTTTTTTACACGACCTTATAGCTCGCTTGGAACCCCCAAAATCGATCAAAACGTAAAATACCACAACAGTACCCGGTTCAAATCCACGTGGGGGATTTTACCGTGGGGCATCTTCTGATCCGAGACCGATGGACGAGTTTGTAAGCTGCAAGCGAATCTAAACAGTCCATAAACAAGGCCGCAATGTCGAGGTGCAAACTCGCAATGTTTTTCCTCTGCGAAATGAAGGAGCTCTTGAGTTGAAGCTGGAGGCTTGGGTGCAAATAAATTCTATTAATATATTAGTAGCTATTCAACGCCTTCATGAGTAGATCAATTTCCCAAATGGTTGAAGCCCTAAAACATATAAACTTAATTTTGCAAATTCGCTCAACTCACGTCAGCGGTTCAGGTGCGTGGTCGAATTGTTTGTGTGGGAGTGTTTGGTTAGTAATAAATTTTAGGCCTCATAGATTTCAAAACAGACCGAGCACAAGTTTGCCAAAACAGTTTGCTACAAGCTCTTGCTCTGCATCCTTCTGAATGATAGCGAATGCACAGCTGTTAATTAGAAAAAGTTTTGAAGATTTTTCTGTTATAAAAATTCAGTATCTTAAAGTTATTAATAAAGCAACAGAATCAAACTTTATTTTATTTTTTGTCGCCTAATCCCACTTAAAAGTTTGAGTTTATTAAGTATTGCGAAGTGTTGTCTTAATATTTAATTGCATGTCTGATCACAGCAAGCCATCAATAATTAATTGATTACCTTAGTTAGATTCTCAACAAACATTCCTTGTTCTTACATCATTTGTTACATAAGTTTAAACTCAACATGTCAGCATGTCTCTATGATCTTCATACCGTTGACATCAACTTTTAACTTTATAATATGTGTCAGTGTACATTTAAGTGTCATGTGTACAGGGTGTGTCAAAAAGGACTTTACAACTTTGAAAACTCTTTATTGATTTACTCATTCACCTTAGAGACAAGGTTTTGGTGTCATTTTGTAGCAAAATACATCAAGTTTTTTACCTTACACCTAAAGAGGTTCAATGTGGCTTCCATTGGTGATGCGGCACATGTCCCACCTGAAGGTGATGTCTTACCAAACCCTCTGCAACATGTCAGGTGTGACTTGTTCAATTGCGAGGTAGATCCTAGCTCTGAGCTCTCGTAGAGAAGCCGGTAAGGGTGGAACAAACATGGTATCCTTGATGAACTTGTTCAGTGCTTGGCCCAATATTGTTTCTAATTTATGTAAATAGTATTTCATCAGTACATGTGGATAGACTAATTCAGTTCGCTGACGACACGACATTGAATGTTCAAGCAGAATCTTTATACGACTTGGAGCAGAGGGCTTCCTCACAAGTTAATGCTATTAGTCAGTATCTCAGTTGCAATGGGTTATCTATAAACTCTAGTAAGACTAATTATATACATTTCAATTTAAAAGAATCTTTTAATCCAAAACTTAATATTAGGTTGGATAATAATGAACTAAATGGAGTATTTTCAACAAAATTCCTGGGTCTCTTCATCGATAATAAACTGTCATGGAGAAATCATATAGACTATATATGTGCTAAAATTA
Source organism: Philaenus spumarius (assembly GCA_018207615.1). NCBI lineage: Eukaryota > Metazoa > Arthropoda > Insecta > Hemiptera > Aphrophoridae > Philaenus > Philaenus spumarius. The sequence goes on from JAGFPH010005938.1 coordinate 40,956, forward strand.
GTAGTGGTCTATTTGCGCTGAGAAGTCTGAAACAATATTGTAATGCTCAGGTTCTTATAACAGCGTACTATGGGTTGATATATCATTTTCTAAAATATGGAATCGTTTTGTGGGGAGATTCCTCACTCCAGAATGTGACTAGAGTATTTGTTCTCCAAAAAAAAGCCATTAGGATAATTGGAGGACTTTCTAAATTACAATCATGCAAAGAAACATTTAAATTGTTTAAGATCTTCACCCTACCTTCCATTTATATATTTGAAACAATCCTTTATTTTAAATTTAAGTGTAAGCACGTTCAAAATAGGGATTTGCATGATTACCATACTAGAATGGCTTGCAAATATCGGGGTAAACAGCACAGGCTAAATTTATTTAGTAAGTTACCTTCACAAGCTGGGGCGCTATTTATGAATAACCTTTCTCCAGACTTGCTAGAGATTAATGATTATTCATGTTTTAAAGGCAGACTGAGACGACTGCTGTTGTCTAGATCCTGTTACTCTGTGGAGGAGTTTGTAGGGCACTGACAGGGGTGTATGGAGCCTCCATGTTTCTATATTTTATATTTATGTGTGTTATTTTAATTTAGAGATTGACTATTGTTCGGGGCTTTGTAATGTTGCTTGTAGTCTTGATCATATTTTATATTATGTTAAATTGTGTATAGTTGTATTTTTATATTTTAATGTAAAAAAAAAAATTGTTGTGTTTATGTGTACATTCTGCTATCAAAATTATAATTTTTATAAACTTTGTAGGGTTGCTGGTGTACCAAGCATTATTATTATATTGCATGCCTACTTGTAAATTATGGGACCTGCCTTATACAAATGTAATATTTGTCGAAAAAAAGGATGAATAAAAGATTGATTGATTGAACCCCCAAAAGAAGAAATAATTTGACCACACAGCTGAACCGCTGACGTGAGTTGAGCAAATTTACAAAATTAAGTTTATAGGCCTATGTTTTAGGGTTTCAACCAACAATTTGGGAAATAGGTCTATTCACGACGGTGCTGAATAGCTGCAAAATGCTTCGCACGCCAACCCCCGTATTGGGAGTATTTTCAATACACAATGCAATGTGTGCTTCGCACGCCAACGCCATGCTAGAATCCACTACATGGCTTTGAACCGGGTACTTCTATGATATTTTATGTTTTGATCGAATTTGGGGGAACCAAGCGAGCTATAAGGTTGTGTAAAAAAATAAAATGTGCAGAATAACATCCTACATTTATATTTGTAAAAAAAAACTCAAAATCAAATTCATTCTTGTAGGAAAAATCACAAAAAATGTTTACTTCCGGTCAAAAAACGTGTTGGTTTTTGTGTCTAACAAACTCGTCCGGGCGACATAGACAACCATCATGTGTACCAAATTTGAACCAAATCGGACTTAAAATACGGCCGCTAGAGTGCGAACACAAATATACATACATATTTATATGATTTTTAATGACACCCCAAAAAGTATTTTGGGGACCAAGATTGGTGCTCTTTGCTACTCCCGACCTTGGATTTTTCTTATGGAAATTCGCTATTAAGAAGTGTTGGGTCCGGTGAATGTGGGCCATGCATTGGTGCACCTCGGCCCTTCCATTTACCTGGAAAGCGGACATTTAGAAAATCCCGGACTTCGGAGACTTAGTGCGGCGGTGCGACATCTTGCATAAAATGTTCGCTGCGTTCTTGGTCATCCTCGTCAATCTGTGGGATTAAAAAGTTTTCCAACATATCTAAGTAAATTATACCTGTGATAGTTTTCTCTTGAAAAAAGAAAAGGCCATAATTTTTGCTCTCGTTGATTGCGCAAAACATGTTAAATTTTCGTTGGTTTTCACTGTCCCAAATCCTACAATTGTGTTTATTAACTTAACCTCTCAAGATAAAAGTTGTTTCTTCACTAAAAATAATCTTTCCAATGAAATCTTCATCCTACCGATGTAGCATTTCCAAACAAAAGTCCTTAGAGCAAAGTCCTATCCATGTGTAAATTGTATGGTTTAAGATGCAAATGTTTTCTGAACACACGCCAAACAGTCATGCGTGAGATGCCCAGGGTCAATTTGGTAGGACTGTTCAAAAAGCTTTGTCTGACTTTCTCTACAACGTCATCAGACATACGGGGACGACCTGAGGCGTTGTCGTGTCTTACCGAACATCCAGTTCCAAAAAAACACTTGCACCACTGGTAAGTAGTAGGCCTACTTGGAGGATCTTTACCATACTCAGTACGAAAATAACGTTGCACGGTTGTAGCAGACTCGACTCTTCAAACCAAAACACACAGCGAGCTCGCTCGTGACTGGTAAAGGCAGCCATCTTTCTTGCAACTGCCACTAGCGCTTGCGGTACCGCAATTCTGTACCAGCATACCACATGAGTCAAAACTTGATCTATTTTCCTTCATCGTGGCACCACAATTAAGTCTGTAAGTCGTACGAATAAATTTGTACAAATTTTCAAAGTTGTTAAGTTCTTTTTGATACACCCTGTATATAATGTTAACAACGTTCCCAGGGTGGGAACCGTAAGAACAGCATTTGAAAATCACTGAATGAGAAAAGTTGAAACGGCCGTTATATAACAAATAATAAGGATTGTCTGACAGAATCTAAGGAAATATATGTTTAAAAACAATCCAGTTAGGCTGCCACAGACAAATACGCATCGATTATTATCAAACAAAACACTAGTAATACAATTTTAAGGTGACATCTGAAGTTCTACAAGCATCAAAACACCTGACTTCTGAATTAATGGGTAAGGTAAAATAGAAATACTGTAAAACCCCGGTTAACAGAACTAAAGGGAGAAAGCCGTTTCGGTTAACAATTTTTTTGTTTAAGCCATGAACATCTCACACCACAGTTTTGAAAGGTTTTGAAGGTCAAACGAATTCAAAAATCTCTTTGCAGGCTACCCTTATGTTCTTTATTTAAAATAAAATTACATTTTTAGGATTACAGTACATCAACATACAGCATACTGTACTTAACTCAGTAATTTTTGTTGTTTCTTGCATCCCTCCAAATGTTTTTGAGCAGCGATGTCCTGCCACCTTTTCATTAGAAGGACGTCAGTCAGCCTCAATGAAAAGAAACTACATTACAGTAGTTTGTTTATTTCGCGGTTTGATTCTGAGGGAGAAAATAGGCGGTCCGACAACAAAGGAAAGGGGGAACACCTTCTAACAATTTTCAAGTTCTGAGAAAACTGAATTTAAAGTTTGACATTGGCACATTTTTTTAAAGCCGCTACTTAATTTATAATATATTTAAGTTGTAGAAAAAGGTTCTAATTTTGTTTAAAAAAACCAAAAATATTGTGCATACAATAGGGCTATTATTTTAGGGCTATTATTTTTGTATTTCCGATTTTCGGAGGCGTTTCGCATAACGCGGATCACTCGAGATTGGTTAACCGGGGTATTACTGTAATAAAATTTTAATGAACCATTTTAGATTTAAAAAAAAAAGCTTACGCAAAGTCTACTTACCGTAAATAAATTTTCATCGAATCGAAATTCAGTAAAATATTATTTTGTCCCTGTATTTTTAACGACATCTCTTTTGTAATTTTTAACATTATCGGAGAGAACGTGTTTTGATTCTTTTTGGTCTTAAGTTTAACTAAAGGGGGCTGCGGATACGGTAGCCCTTCTATATCTTCGGTGTAACTACTTTTATAGGACGCTCTGGTAGCAGTAGGCTTAATTTTGGACAGCAGAGCAGTTTCCTCGTTGCATATGGACTTGATCATCGTCAGCATTCTTTGTTCGCATATTACTTTGTAGTCGTTCCATTGCCATTTGAACGGCTTCGTGGTCCGAGATTCGTATGAAATTCCCTCCGCTTGATCGTAATTCAACCTGTAAATGATACGAATCAAATAAATAATACAGATGTTGTTCGAGAAGTGATGTTGTTAGTACAAATAAACTGTTTTTATTTTCACCTTATAACACCAGAGTCGTTATAAACAACACCGTTCCCGTAGGAATCGAAAATTCCCAAAAGTTTTGCTTTCGTAAAACCTTTAACGATATCGTTAGTAGGCTCTGAATACAAAGTTACTCGTCTGCCTGAAACCAATTCAGATTTAAATAAATGTTTTTTACAACAAATAATTAATTAACTATTTTCAACATTTTCCACAAACTATGAGAAACAGATTTCTGTCGTTATTTTCAAAATGACACAACTGAAATCCAAAGGTTTATACAAAACAAATAAATCACCACACACAATTACCTCCACAAAAATTTTATGTAGATTTTTTTATAAATCCAACAGTACGTTGATAATTTGAATGTCAAAAATCCAAATCGTTAAAATCTAAATAGTTGATTAAAGAGTACAGTTGAACTTGGTTTTAACGGCCTCAGTTAATGCACCAACTCGGACATAGCCTAATTTTTTTTTAGGTCCGGTCAAATCGTATCTTTTACATTATTATAAACTCCTGCTTTAACGTCAATAAAAATGTTAACCACTCGGTTGTAACGTCATAAATCTACAAAATATCAATGTCAAACTTTGAGTTCAGTTTTCTCAGAACTTGAAAAACGTTAGAGTTCCGCCTTTCCTTTGATTTCGGGCCGCCTATTTTCTTCCTCCTCAGAATCAAACCGCAAAATAAACAATCTACTTATTTTTTTTCACACATAAAACCTTCAGCGGGTCCCAAAATTGGTAGAGGGGGCGGGGTTCCACTACAAGCAACACTGCTAACTCTTCCACCCCTCCTAAGGAGGAACGATTCACACGGTATGCGCTGACAGTTGTGTGCTGTGTGTAACTACACCCATGACTTTGCTGGGAAAGTGTTCGGAAAATAGGAAAGCGAGACAAGACTCAATCGTATAGCCTGGCGAGACATTAACGTAGTTGTACCCCCCCCCCCCACAGTAATGTTGACACTTTAAAATTGTTGTGTGTTTTTTAATACAGTAAGTTAATCTTTTAATACGAACTGTAATTTTAGTGTTTTTAATACAGTTTGTTAACCCTACGTTGGTCGACGGGTGAGCGTGGTGCTTACTTTTAATTTTATTTTGCTTTAAATCAGCAATGGTTAGCATTTCCGGTCTGAAACTTCTAATAGCTGTCAGTTGGAATGTGAAGAGGTGGGGGGTTGCCGGTCGAGCTTCCATCTTATTTCCAGTCGCGTCCTTGACACCGAACGGTTCACAACTACACGAGAGTGAGCGCCGCACTCACCCGTCGACCACTCGCGTTACAATTTATTTTACTAAAGTCGGCTTTTGTTTAGGTTGTATTTTAGGATTTTAAGTTTATTTTTAAGTGCATATAGTTTGTTTATGTATTAATTATTATGGATAACAATCAACAAATAGTGCAGTGGCTGCTGGATGAGTCTGAGGGTGAGGTCACAATTGCCACCGATTATTTGTCTTCTGTTCATGAGGAGGATGTTGTAAATAATAGTGTTCATGAATCTGGCAGTGAACAGTCAGGTGAAGAAGAAGAAGAGGCAGGAAATACTTTCAATATCGGGCCAACATACAAAGGCAAGGACAATGTTACGCTATGAAACAATCGTGCGCCCTCTCAATGTAGACGAAGGTTAGCAAGAAATTTTGTTGTTCATCTTCCAGATGTAAAGGGAGAAGCTAAAAATGCTCAAACAATAAGAGAAGCCTGGAGTCTTTTTTTCCCGGATGTAGTTATTGAAGAAATAACTAAACACACGAACGGAAAATTAGGCAAAATTATAACCGAGAATCTGATGTTATAGATACATATACTGAAGAAATTAAGGCTCTTATTGGTGTACTCTACATGGCAGGAGTGTTAAGATTTTCACACGTCAACTTATTGGACTTGTGGGGTACCGACAGAACTTCTCCTGAAATATTTCGTATGGTGATGAGCTACAGGCGTTTTTATTTATTATTACGTGCACTTCGTTTTGACGATGAGGCCACAAGAAGAACGAGAAAAGCTTTGGATAAGCTGGCTCCCATAAGGAATGTTTTTGATGGTTTTGTGGACCGTTGCTTGAAGAATTACAGTGTAAGTGAGTATGTGAGATTGGATGAAATGCTCGAGTCATTTAGAGGAAGGTGCTCATTCAGGCAATATTTGCCATAGAAGCCAGCAAAATATGGAATGAAAATGTTCGCTTTAGTTGATGCTAAGATGGTGTATACATCTAATTTAGAATTATACTGTGGTACCCAGCCGGAAGGACCGTTTTCACTTGACAATAGACCTCATGCAGTTGTGAAAAGATTAACTGCACCAATTCATGGTTCTGGGCGTAACGTAACCATGGATAATTGGTTTGCATCCGTACCTGTCGTAAATGAATTAGTTACTCAAAGCAAATTGACAGTGGTAGCTACATTGAAAAAAAAACAAACGTGAGTTGCCCCAGGAAATAGTAAGTACAAGGCATAGACCAGTCAACAGTAGTCTCTTTGCGTTCGGTGAACAATCCATGTTAATATCTTATGTTCCAAAAAAATACCGTAATGTGATATTAATCTCAAGTATGCATGGCTCTGATGAAATTGATGAGGGCACTGGAGACCTGATGAAACCTAGAATTGTGACTTTTTACAACAGCACAAAGGGAGGAGTCGATTTGGTTGATATTTCGGTGGCTTCTTCGGATCTTTTTCTCTCTACTTGACATAGGGGCAATCAATGCTCAAATTGTGCTAAATGGCAACACTGGTGAACAGTTGACAAGAAGAAGGATTCTCAAAACCTTGGCATATGAACTCTTCACAACACATACGGCCCAGAGAGCTTCAAGTCATGGCGTGCAAAATGATCTCCGGTTGAGAATACTGAAACAACTTGGAATGGATGCTGACACATCGAAACCACAACCAGTTCGAAATAAAGAACGTGTAAAGTGCGGCTTCTGCCCTAAGAAGAAAAACAGACTGACAACAGTTAGATGTGCAACATGTGTAGATCCGATTTGTGGGGAACACACAGTCACACTTTGCGTGCATTGTAAAACAATGAATGTTGATAATGGATCAGACTCAGACTAGAATAAAAACTACACTTTCCCTTCATCTAATGTAAATATCTTAAGTAATCTTAATTCATCTTATCTTACTAATGTTTAATACATAATCTTTAATTAACTTTAGTTTTCACTTTTTCATGATTTACTTACAAAAATTCGTTCAAAATCAAATGTTATTAAGTTTTTATAATTTTTCAAGTAATACTACCACTTGTAAAATATTTTTCTATTCAAAATAAAGATTATATACAACAAATTTTGTGTCAGTGATACGAATGAATTCCCTATCACGCATAATAGGTAAAAAAACGGCCTCGACCAACATAGGGTTAATACACATTACATGTATTTACTCATTAAAACTTTACACACTAACCAATGTTACCTAATTTCTAATTGTAGGTGACCTCAGCTCCAATTATCGGACCCTACTGTATATTAAAAGAAAAGTACAGTATACTTTTTCTTTTTAATACACGTCATGAATAATGTTGCCAATAGTAGTAATACTGTATAGTTGTTTGTCCTTTCACTCAAGCTAACAGAAATACGATTTCCTGTTGGTACATCTTGATAACGTCACTCGGACGTAGCGTCAAAATTTGTTCGGTCCCTTCGTTGACGCTCTAACCAAGTTCAACTGTAATTCAATACTGTACACAGTGCATGTAATTTCAAACATTTTCTAAGGACAGTTAAAACTGCTCTGAAAGAACAGGGACGATTTAAATTAATCGTTATTAACCATTTTAGATAAATGTTACAATTATTTAAGGCAGGTCAAAGTGATATCCATATTTAAATGGAATAGTAATATTAATAATTTAACAAAAAATGTTTTTTTTTTACAACTTTATGCTAGTTAAAATTAATTTTAAATATTAAAACTACAACATTTTAATAAAACTTATATTCATAAAATTATGATAACAAAATATA
>JAGFPH010005938.1:49514-64078 GCA_018207615.1 Philaenus spumarius
TCTTTCCCGCTTGTGGAACTCTTTCCCGCTTGTGGAACTCTTTCCCGTTTGTGGAACTCTTTCCCGCTTGTGGGGCTCTTTCCGACAAGAAATATTAAAGCCGCTATTCTCGATTTAGACGTGTCAACGGTCTACTAACTCTTATCGTCAATGATGAGCCAGCGAGTCACACGACTATATGTATATGTACAGTACTTTGATTTAACCTGCTCTTAAATCCTAAGATTAAGAAAGACGCGGCCGTAGTGGTGAGAGGGGGCTTGCCACGCCAATCAGAAAGAGGCAGTTGTCATGGCAATCTGTGCACCACACGTATTGCCACATCGTGTTTCTGTTAAATTGATTGACATTGCAAACAGGCGAACTGCGATCTGTTTTTGTAATAATGGGACAAATTGTTTGATGAGGAACACCGAAAACATAAACAATCCCCGATACGGGGATATGGTCGGACTAAGCGAGGAGTCAGTTTACCCGAGATCAGATTAGCGGGTTCTACCTTACAGTAAATGGAAAAGATTTTTTGTATCGCACTAAAAGAGATTTTATTATTTTATGTATACATCTACACGTATAAATCAAATTGGAGTGTCTGTCCCTTGGAGCTAGGGGGCGATGTTTCCTTATGCATGTTAAGTAACTTGAATTCATTTAAAAATATTCCAAACAAATATTGGAATGATGAAATGCTAACTTAAAGTGTTGCCTTAATGCAAATTTGATTTTTTCTGCCACTTTGGTTATCATGTTTAACCCTACATATGGCAGTGCTACAGCGAAAATTGAAAAGCCGGTTTTTAGTGTTTTGCAATAATTTTTTTAAAAATTTAAAAAAAATAGTACATGAACCACAATCCAAAAGTGTTCTACAGCTTTCTTGTAGGAAAAACTTCAAAAAATTTAGATATGCCACTAAAAATTAGTTTCTTTTAAAATTGTAAAAGTTTTACCTTAGAAAGCAAAAAGTGTTCAGTAACGAAAGGAAAAAGTTCAACTTTAGGCCTAAATAACAGGTACAGTAAAATTTTTTTGTAATTTTTACGTAAGCGTAAAAAAGTTTTGTAATTTAGTTCTAAATAGAACTTTATAAAAACATTTATCAATTTCAAATTTCTTATTTTGAAATAACAGTTTTTATGTTCCAAATACACGACTGCTAACAAAACTAGGCGTAGTTTGAAACGTAATTTACTAATATATGCTTTGTCCAGAAATGAAATATTACTATAACAAAGTGTAGAGGATAAATCAAAGAAAAGAACGGTATTCTTGTCTTTCCTGAGTTCACAAAAGTGTTTGAGTTTTATTTATTTATATAACAAAATGACATCAATGTAATGAAAAGTCGCCGGTCGCAGGAAGGGTCATATGAATAACATGGGAACCCACGCGCAAGACGTTCTCACCAGACTGCCCTAATTATGTACTTTGCACTGCTGTCTGGAAAAACAAAAAAACTGGTTTATTCTAGTTTAATTCCCACCGTTAGAAAGGTCAAACTGTTCTCTACAAAATGGTGTACAGAAATCTGTCAAAACATGTGTTATAGTGGGCGTTATCTCGGTTGACAAATAGGTTGTTTCATTGGTTGAAAAACTGTCCAATCGCAAGGTTTACAGAAATTGTCATCAAAAATCGGGTAAAATAGTGACATCTGATTGGAAGGCACTATTAGAAAGATAAAATCTTGACGAATCCAATGGTATTTTTATAATCTCGATAGAAATACTTCTGTAGATGGTCTTGGACATGTAAGAAGTGGGAAATAACAGTACAATTGTATGCATATTCGTGCACGTAAACAGCTGTAATCCGATCTGCTTATTTTAAAATGATGATTACATATGCAATATACGTTTTACGAAAAAGTTTTAAATACAAAAATTAAAGTTTAATTGATGCCGGTTTTATTACGATTGGATAATTTTAAGTGTATTAAATAACGGAATATGCAAATTTATGCAAATTCTCGCTATTGTTCGAGCTTGTAGCGTTCTACGCGCGAGAGAGCTTCTTAAAGTGCAGTCTGCCATTTAGAGGGTTAAACAAAGTTTATAACTGTATCCATTTTTCTTATGTATCAATGGTTTGTATTTGCTCTCATAAGAAGATTTTACTAGTAGTTTTTTTTATATAATATGATCTTAATAAAATGCAACCAACTCGTCCGACCAACAGTTTTTGTACAGTGGGCTTTCTGTCTATAATATAATAGTTTTGTACTCACATAGATCATGAAGGGCTTTCTTTCCTTTTTGACTTCCCTCTAAAGTCAAATGCCTCTTACTCTTTGAATCTTTTCTCTGTTAAAGAAAAGAAAACACTAAATTTAAATGACGAACAGTTAACATAATGAATTAAACTGTTAAATTGCTCTGTTTAAATTCTAAAACACTACCTATTTATGCTAATTAGTACAAAAGCATAATTTTCATTTCATATAAATGAAAAATATGTTGATGATGTGTGACAGGCACCCTCCACATTTACATTAATATAAAAACGAGCTCAGGACTCCGTTTGTATGTGTGCCAGATGCACAGCATCATCCATTCTACCAGCCACCCTTCTTCCGTAAAATCTGAGCAAATTTTTTCTTGTCAGGTTAATGTAGTTCGCATAACCGCAAAACACCTCTTTTGTGTAAAATCTGTTACATTTTTTAATAGATATTTTTAATGTTTTACAAAAGTTGTTGTTACAAAATGTCTTTGTCACGTAATGTAGGTAAAACATATTGTAACAAAGTAAAACTGGTTCGAAATGTTTGATATGATTTTACACAAAATATTGTAATGCCAAGGTTAAAATCATTTATGAACTAGTAAGCCTCCGTGAAAAATCCCAGGCAGATTAGTTAGATACGGTACCCATAAGAAATACATTATTTAAAAAAAATATTATTTAAAAACAGCTGACTTTACATAGGCCTACCTATGCTGATGCGGATTTTTAACTTGGTAAATTGTGTATAATTAAAAGGATTACAAAAATGTAGGCTTATTTGTGAACATTTTGTATTATACATTATTATATATCTAAATTATATTATATTATCTTGTAATTGCTTTTTATTTCATATTGATAGATCAAATGATTTAGAAGTTATTAATATTATAGTGAACAAATTACTAATTGAATATGTTTATATGTTATACGAAGATGTACGAATGTTTCCGAAGTTAAACGAATACATATTTCTTCTTTAAATTTGTATAAACGAATATATTGATGATAAAAGGTTGTATTTATATTCAGTTTATAACCTCAAAGCAAATCTTATAACGTATTAGAGCATACATTAGTTCTGCAGCTCATATAAAAAAATCAACTTCATAAGAGATTATAATGATTGGAGTTTTAAACATAAACCCAAAGTATAATTTACGGTAGGTTTTTTTCAAGTATTACAGGTGATAGGTGAAATCAGCTGCTATATTATATGTACTCACATACGTACGTATGGACGTACACTCGCTTTTATAGTAGTTGATTAATACTACCATCTTCATTTTTGTAATTTAAAAATAATCACATATATTACATTTATGATTCAGTAAGATGCACAAATTTGAGAAACAAACTTTTAACAATATAGGCCTATATTGTAGGGAAATAAATATCAAAAACGCATTTTGTTGGCTTAAAATTTATTCAGTAAGCCTGTGTGGTTAATTTAATTAACCAATGAAATAGAGTTTAAGTTGTAGAATATATTTATGTACAATATTAGGCCTAATAAAAAATTAATTTAAAAAACAAATGATTTAAATTTGGTATAGTTAGTCTACTCAAAAAAAGTTACAAGTTCAAGTTTATTATTTAGTTTACAAGTCCAGGACATATTTTGTTTTTAATGTTCGGGAATTTTTTAGGGAATCTACCGCAACGTTTTGTAATATTAAGTGGCCAGCTGATGATGAAACGGTACAATGTTTTTTTAATTTGCCGATGAAGCATTTACGTTTGCATTAGCAGGCAGTTTTTGTTCCCCAAATGTAATCATTAAGTTTTCCAAGCATTTTTGACACATTATAAACCAAAGCTTTGATTTTATGATACCGTGCTTTCAATACTGGTGCGATGCAATACATGGGTCTTTTCTGTTATATCCCCGCATTTACAAACTATTTTGCTATGGCAACAGAAATGCAAAAATAATAATTTTAAAAAATACCTAAAAGGTTCTAACCTAACAAATTTAGTCACAGTATGTTTACCTGTATTCAACATTTAACAGTAAAATGTAAAACAACGTCGTTGTCTGCAAAAATATTAGGCTAGACTCGAATAGTAAAGTTACGCGTTTGCGATAACCCTTATGTAATATCAACAAAAACAGGAATCTTCCTTCGTTTTATGTTATGGAGTAGTTATAAATAGTTATTTGGACATTCCCGATTAATCCTCATTCTATAAAAAATAGTTTGAGAATAGAAAATAGTTTTAGAAAATAGTTTGTAAATGCGGGGATATAACAGAAAAGACCCCCAATACATTCTATATGCCATTGGATAGGAGCAAGAACAGAAGTCAGATGTTCGGTTAGTACAATTGTGCACACAGCACCAGCAGTCGTAGTGTACTGCATAATCTTGATTTTTTCAGATAGTTTGTTAAATTGATATAACCTATATTGACCGGGTTAAGAGCAGTTCTGTAACTCGGCTGGAAAACCACTTTTCGGAAACACTACAATTTAACAAAACTTTTTATGATTCTACCAGTTAAAAAATATGAAAACCTGTGGCACCTTCTTGATGCGCATACTTTTGATCGTATATCTTATACAAAATAATTATATCCGTAACATATAAAATTATCTTACATGCATATTATGATGGCTAGGGACATAGAATTAGAAAGTTGGTGGGCCTCGCATCAGAGGCTGATTCATTTTGATTTGAGTCTGCCTAAAAGCCCTGGTTAGGGAGGGATACACTCTACAGTTACCACCTTTTGCTGGTTTTTATTTTATTTTTAGTACTTAGAAATAGTTTGGTTTCGGGCAGCGCCGGATTTAGGTATCTTATGGTTCCTTCAATTTATGACAGGGGACCACTCCTCCTGTTTCTACCCCATCTCCACCCAGTGATAAGTTGTCTCAGTGTATATTTGAAATCTTTATTCAATAATACACATAATGTTCATCAACACATTTACTTTTTAGTGTAGTGTTGTCATTTGGGGTTATTTAACTTTAATGTTCAAAACAATAATACAATCGAATGAAGTATAATAGTTATGTCTGATAATTGGTTTGATCAACCTGACATCCTAAACACAGTAAACACAACAAAATAGTGGGTAAGTATGCTGTTACTATCCATGACTTAACTCCATATCCTTCATCCAATTGTTTTGACAGTTACACCATCTGCGAGGGAATTAAAAGGGTTGCAAAAAAAGGTATCATGAATTTTTTTTAAATGTGTGGTTTTTGATAATCCAGGTTTGAAATTTTCAAACAGCCGCCATTTTAAAACGCATTATTGGATATTACCTCTTATTTTTCTTAGTAGATCATTGTTAGGTTAAAATTTATGCCAAGTTTGAACTCAATCAGTAAAACCGTTCTCTATATATGAACTATTTTGTGAAAGAAACAAAGTGGGAGATATCTGGAAAACAAAGCGTTTTTGGAAAAATGTTATTCTTGATTTTCTCTTTATTTTGACCCATAAAACCATTTCCCGAAGTTTTGACTTTACTTACGGGACACCCTGTATAACTATAGTTTGTATAAAGAGATCAAACAACACTTTAAGCTTTTTAAATTATTTTGTACAATTCTGTTAACAAATCTAATTTTTTTAACTGTTAAAAACATTACAGTATGTTCTCTGAATTTGAAAATACTATCATATAAAGTTGAATTATTCAATAGCACTTACTGACACTGCAGTACCGACTTTGGAAATAGATTTTTTAGATTTAACGCCTGTTTTACCCGTAGCAATAGTCTCACTGGTAGCACTCGTCAATTTTGCTTCTGAAAAAAAATTACAACACCTTATAAAACAATTGTTATATTTTAATTGTCTTGCTGTTAGTTAAACGACAGCTCTTCTTAGGAAAAGTAATTATTTGGGGAATTATAAACAAGAGATTGAATGTCGCAGCATTAAATTCCACCAACAAATCATAAACCCTGTCTGCTGTGATTGAGAGGCTGAGAGATTTCATACGACATAATTAATGTAGATGTTAAAACTAGAGGTGTACGTTTGAACTTAAAACATTAGATGGTAAATCATCTGGACTGTATTTCCCTACACCTGACCCAGATAAGGAAACTATAAAAAAGATAGTGTTATGTTTGTGCTAATAAGTAACCACAACCCACAAAGGGTACATGCTGTGAATCTAACCTAGGACTTTGTATATTTCCAATGTTTGAAAGAACCATACTAAGAAATTGTTTAAGTTTTTTGTACAAATGTAATTTTTCTAAAGTTTTTGACCTGCATCTTTGTTTGGTATGACTAATAAATAAACAGATTTTAATCTGTCAACATTTTGAAAACATTTTTTCTTCTCTCTTTAGAACATTTTAAGATCTAATACAACATATCTTGATGATACACATTGCTGGTAGTCCTTATGTCATTAATTTTTAATTTGTAAAGCATTTTATGCAACAGGATATTTGCCATTAAAATCCCAGTTCATTTTGTATCAGAAAATAAAATGTTTTAACAAAAATAAAACATCAAAACTAATCTATTTTTGAAGGATTGTTGTAACAAAAATAAAGCAAAAATATGTTATAACAAAAAACTACAAGTGACAATGATTTTTTTTTTAAACATATACAGTAATTATTTAAATCGAAGTAGAATTCATTTTAAATGTTTTTAAATTTCTTGAAACTCGAAATAATGTAAATCAAGAAAAGGAAGGTCATGTTTCAGTAGCTATAGGCAACATGAACCACAGATAGATAAATGAATTAAAAATATCTGTAACTTAGGAAACTTTCTGTTCTAACATGTTATTAGTGCATGGACTAAAATCCAGTTATACAATCAGTGGACACAATTTTAAGATATAAATTATTGTATGTCAATTACATTTAGGGCGACCCATATAAATGTTTACCTTTTTTACTAGACATTATGAATTTATTAAAGACTTGAAAGAAAAACAATTCAGGTGAAAGAGTAGTCATGGTTATTATTGTTTAGTTAAATTCTATGTCTTGTAATTAACAGACCATATCAAACCAGACTAGATTTCATACTCTATGGTCACTTGCTAAAGAACCTTATAAAATGAGTTTGAACCAAAAGAACTGCTTCAAAATACCTGGCAATATTTTTATAATATGGTTTGTTAAAAAAAACAAGACAAAAAGAGGCTTAAAAAGGCGAAAAAGTTAGTTACACTTATTTGTTTCAGGGTTTTCATAAGTTGATACTCTTTTCACGACATGGTTTGGGAATAAAACATGGGTTTACTTGTCAGGTAATGTAAATTTTTGAAATATAACAATGTTCACAAAAATCACACCATGTTACAAAGACGTTCTCATTCCAACCAGTTTGGTGATGCAGGAATGGTTTGGTGCCATGCAGGAATGGTTTGGTGCCATGCAGGAATGGTTTGGTGCCATGCAGGAATGGTTTGGTGCCATGCAGGAATGGTTTGGTGCCATGCAGGAATGGTTTGGTGCCATGCAGGAATGGTTTGGTGTCATGCAGGAATGGTTTGGTGCCATGCAGGAATGGTTTTAATTCAAGGTATTGGTATTTATTTGTCTTGTGGACGGCACAGAGTACAATATAAGTCATTCCGTTTCTAATAATTCCACTACAGAGCTGAACCGATGACATGAGTTGAGCGAATTTCTAAAATTAAGTTTATATGTTTTATGACCTAGCTGGGAAATCGGTCTACTTACGATGGTGCTGAATAGCTCCTACATGTACAAAATATATTAGTAGAATTTATTTGAACCTCAGCCTCCAGCCTCGGATTATAGACTGCGCTTTATGACCTCATGTCTCAGTCTCAGATTATAGACAGTTTCGCTTCGCTCGCAGTGGACAAACTCCAAGTTCGCATCCCGGCCGTCGGCCTTTAACCAGAATCTGTACCAACAGTAAAATTCCCCACGTGGATTTGAACCAAGTAATTTTATGGTATTTTACGTTTAGATCGATTTTGGGGGAACCAGACGGGCTATAAGGTCGTGTAAAAAAAACAAAATGTGCAGAATAATATCCTATATTTAATTTTTCAGGTAAAACCCCAAAAAAGTTTCATTCCAGTACGAAAATTCTCAAATAATTCTTACATCCCGTCAAAATACGTGCTTCGGGTTGTTGGATTTTTTGGTTAACGAACTCGTTTGAGCGAATTATGAAACTACCGTAACGTGTGCACCAAATTTGGATCAAATCGGACGTTAAATGCGGCCGTTAGAGTGCAAACACACATATATATATAATTTTTGTCGTTAAATACACTCAGAATGGAGAGACGAATGAAACCAGTGTAGGGTGGTCGAACAGTGTGGCTTGGTCGTTGAGGCCAGCAAGTTGGCAGACGAACAGAAGGTTCCTGTTGGTTGAACAGGACACGGTCTTAGGAAGACTTTGGGCGAAGTCTGCGGGCCAGTGCCAACAGAGGAAAAACGGGCCTCTGCATATCTACATAGGTGGACAGCGATACGTTATTCGGGACCCGAAGGCGATCGGAAGACTGTGTGCGAAGTCGACAGGGGTTTCTGAGAGCTGACAAATAAGGTGAGCAAGAGTACATTAATATTCAATACTGTCACATTGGTGTCTTGACAAGGGTATAGGTCAGGGTTTATGCGCGAGAACTTCAGACCTGATATCCAGAGTGGAATGTCTTTTCATCAACAATCAATAAAGGTCAATAGGTTTGTCATGAAAACATTATAATGGATTTGTATAATCGACACCTATAAGAAATAAGAAATAAACAATACAAATTCTATAACTAGGAGTTGTGCAGTGGTTGCAACTGTTTTTGCTAGGCAAGATTACACAATATTGTACAGAATGATTCTTAAAAGTATGTTTAATATTTATTGTGAGTAAATAAATTATGTACCATACCTGGAGCTGTTTTGGCAGGAGCTGTTTTGTCAGATGATGGCACCTTTGAAGTGTCAGATTTAGATTGTTTTAGCTAAAAACATTATTAAGTTAATTCAATATATGAAAAAAAGCATTAAAGAAGAACAACATTTCAAAAATGTTCATGTTGAGCAATAGTTTGATGAAATAAATAATTACATAATAGTACTCTGCATGAAAAGTCTACCCCTATACTCCTTCTACCTGCACATTTTAGATTAAACTAGTGAAAAGATGGAACTTTTTTTTGAGACTTCGGCTCGTCCGGACAGAACACAAATTAAAACTACAACTTTTAAACTCGCAAAATCAGTTTTCCCGTACCCAAAAACATATAAAATGATACCCCACACTGTATTTTCATAATTTTGATCGAAAAACGTGATCCCGACGAGCTACGACTTTTTAACTGTCAAAATCGGTTTTCCCATACCCCAAAACATATAAAACGTTACACCACACTGTGTTTTCATAATTTTGAGCCAATATTTTCAAAGTTTTGACCCAAAAACGTGACCCCGACGCGCTACGACTCCGCTAGAAAGCTAAAAAGCTCTTAAACTCTCCGCAATAAAGTTACGAAGATTTTGGTACCACCAGAAGTTTTCTACGTCTGTGAGTGCTTACATCGTGTATACAGGAAAACAAACACACAAAATTACCGTATGATTTCAATACGTCGGCATTCTAATGCGAGCCGAAGTAATAATAGAACATATAGCAGGCCTACAGTATATTTGTTTAAGTAGAATCTTTGACTTATATATACATAGAGTCCTGTTTCACAAAGTTACCAATATTATAAGACAATTTTAAAAGTTACAAGTTTAAAACTATCTAGTGCTATTTCTGTTTCCCAATTAAAAAAGGATTTATGATAATATTAGTAAATTTTTACAAGAAGTAAAATTTTCAATTTACAAGTCAGCTGATTTATCAAGACAACTGTAAAGTTGTGTTTTGAGGTTAGGCCAACATTTCAATGAGCTGAGTTGACCACTATGTCTATCCAAGTTTTGAAGGGAAAACATTGCAAAACAAATTTAACTATCAAAAACTTTTTAATTTTGATTTGTTCATTGAAATTAATTACAAAATTACTTTTGCCAAAGATGGAGACATTTATTTAAGCTAAGCATCCATTGTAACTGAAAAAAGTGAAAGTAAAATTTTAGGACAAATTAAATACCGGTACCAAATTTATTTTATTTTATTGCACCTTGTATAGTATCATTTTGAAATACCAGTAGAATACAATAATATACCATGAGTAATTACATAAATAAAATATCTAAATATAAATTGTATTCTGGCACAATGTCATATTATTTGTCTAAAAGATTTCGTGATTGTAAATTTGTGTCACTCATTCAAAAAAAAAGTTTCCTTTCATTTCTATATATTTGTACTGTATATTAGTTCCTACTTTTAATTACACTTATAATTTATTTCCATTTCAATAATAATATTATATTAACTGAAATGTAGGCTACCTTTGTATCTTCTCTGCTTGGAGAATCTTTCCTGTAATTAAAATGAATTACAAATGTTTGCTTGCAAAATTTAATATTACTGTAAAAACCTTAAGATGCAAAGTGATTGTTACAGCATTTTGTGGTAAGCAAAGAGGTGCCATCAGCCAGGCTCTTTATCGTGAGTTGCAAATTGCAATAAGTTAACAGTCGAGCAATGACAGTAAGTTTTTGTCCTTAAACAACAAATATTGAATTAGTATATAAACACAATGTATAATGTTTATAACTTAACAATTTTAGTGTCTGCCACAAAAATGATTATCAATTTGTTAACTATTCCAACTGTATGCATACATATTGTTCCAACATCTCTTGGGTAAAATGATAACCCTCGATTTACTAATAAAATGAAACAAATAAACAATGTGTGCATTATCACATTGTAAAAGTCTTCATTTATATAAACTCAGTTTACAACTTCATCCAATGGCGGCTCATGATATAAATTCACTGGTTCAGCAAATTACTTTCATACCATAATATTTTAACGACGATGTAGGCATTAAAATATTATGGTATTAAAGAATTTTAAACATACGCTGGGCGAAGTCACATGACGGATAACAGGTAAATTTAGTTATAGACTACAAATATATATTGAACATTTCTATATAGCTGCAGCACTGACATTTCTGGAAGACTACGACAAAAGTGGAAACCAAGTTATTGATCGTATCGTAACCGGCGACGAGACTTGCGTAAAGCGTGTCAACGCATTCGCCCAAGAAACTGAGGAAGTGTCTGCAAACGCTGTCAGCAAGAAAAATCATGGCTACTGTGTTTTGGGATGCTCAGGGAGTGATTCTCGTTGATTTTTTTAACGTGGCCAAACAATCAACTTATAGGGGTATTGCGAAACACTAAAAAATTAAGACGCGCAATACAAAACAAGCGTCAGAGAAAACTCAGAAAGAACGTTTTGTTTTTCCACGACAACGTTCATCCACACACGGCCAATTGTACCCAAGAGCTCTAGGATGGTTTTATTTCCAATCATCCACCGTACAGCCTGGTAGCGCCAAGCGACTACCGCATGTTTCCAGCGATGAAGACGTGGCTCGCTACGCAATGCTTTGACACTGACGACGAACTGCATGCCCGGTGTAAACCAGTGGTTGAACTCGCAGGCGGCAGATTTCTACAAAGAGGGTATTGTAAAGCTTGTCCCACGTTATGATAAATGCCTTAATTTAAATTTTGATTATGTATAAAAATAGCCTAAGAGTTTATCTTCAAAATGAATATAATAAAAATAGTTCTTTCACTTTGTTTATGTTTTATTTCAAAACGTCTGTTACTTTCTGGATAGCCCACATATTATTTATACGGCATATAAAGTTATTAGTGTCTTCTACAGAAGAAGTGGACAATTTCCCACCATACATAATACATATAAATTATCCCTCTGTTCTAGGTACAATTTGCCTATTCCAAAACCTAGGCTGACAAGTTTTATGAATTCTTTTTCTTATATAGCTCCAAAATTGTATAACAAACTACCAGTATACATCAAACGCTGTACTAGACGACCAAAATTCCTGAGAAGCTTGAAATCTTGGCTGCTTCTCATAAACAACAAGCTTGTAAGACAAAACCGTTCTCAATTTTTCATTTATAATTAATTTACAGACTCCAATCTATCATAAAATCTATAACCGTATTCTATACAATTGCACGATATCAGTGATGTCTCATAACAGTCAAATTGTAGTAAAAAAGGCGTAAAAATAAAATTTTTACGTTTGGTATTAAAAACATTTTCCTAAACACTCGGCCAGTTTGAACCAGAGAGTACAGAGTTATATAGAGTGGACATTGGGGTCTTGCCAATGAAGCCGGCTATTGCTTTGATCTTGGCCAGTGCCGCGCGCAGTCCGGTTCACTCACTGCCGCGAACTCGTAGTTAAAAAAAAATATAAATTAACAAAACTATTTGCAAAAATAATAAAAGCCTCTACATAACAAAAGTTAACTAACAAAATCACTCTATGCAATAATAGTAGGATAAAGTGCGCGAAGAGCCAGCTATAGCGTGGCATTTAAAACACTTTAAATAATCGATTGCTAAGTAAGTACTAACGGTAGGTGAAAATGGATCTCAGATATGAAACAATAAACTCTTTGTCAACATATCTCAGTAGATATATTTTTCTTTTACCAAATAACAAAATTTTTCCTCGCACGTCGAAAAATGTATGTTCGTTTGTTTTTTAATTAAATTTATGTTTCAGAAAAACATTTTTCTCATTCAACATTGTTAAGGTTTGTACATTTAAAGCACACTGTTGCCTTCAGCAAGGTTAAGTCCTTCTAATTGTGAAGTTTCATAATTTTTTAACAATGTTTTGAGGTATAAATGACGTGATATGTTAGGCGGTGTCAATTGCTCGTGCAAGTCAAGAGCAGTGGTCTTGCCGAGTTTTGGCCGCTAATGGCGGACCCTTTTTGGCTTCAATGCCCCGATTGCATTCAGTATAGGGAAAGCCACCCTATATAACTCTGTACTCTCTGGTTTAAACCACCAAGCTAGTAATTCACCAGCTGCCACTGAATATTGTTACCATAGAAAAAATACTATCATTTAGGATCACAAAGAACGATATGAGACCCAAAGTAGGTACTACAATATAAAACTTTAGAGTACAAATAGGTTCCTAAGAAGTTTATTCATTGTAAATCACTTTTAGGGCACATTTTGTACCTAAATTAACATTATAAATAAATACCTTCTAAAAAATGTACTGTTTCCTTCTTTACCTTCCCACATATGTCACCATTACAGCATAATTGTTACCTCAGTTGGGAACATTTCTGGACACTGGGAAAGTCCTCAGTTAATCTATATAATACAAATTAATTGCTGTTCCTTTGTAAGCGCATCACTTGAGAACGGCTGGACCAATTTGGATATTTTTTGTTTTAAAATGTTCGTAATAGTCCGAACTAGGTTTTTATATAAAGAAAAATTTGAGTTGCCCAAAAAAGTTTAAAGTTTGGAAAAAACTAAACAGAATCTTTTGTATGGACTCAAGACCATAGCGCACAAAAACAGCTTTTCGTATAAAAAGCATATAACAACACGTCATATTTGTTTACATTCATTATCATAGCAACTTTACTTATCAGTTTATTATTCTTCAAAACCAACAGCTTTTTTAGATTAGATTGACCAACTTAAAGCAAACAAACAAAAATCAACTAATGCTTACTATATTTTAATTTAATTCAAACATTGGTTGTTACATATTATATATAAAACAGCTGATTTGAATAAAAAACTGAGCATATTGTTAGGTTAGGCCTACAATAAATCTAAACACGTTTATTTGCAACCAACTGGGCTAATTTAAAAATCAGGTTTTTTACAATACTTAACAACCATCAGTTTTTTTTTTTTTTTTGTAAAAGCAAACAAAAGGTTTACTGTATTATCTATAGGCCTAAAGGTTTACAAAATCTAAATCTAAATTTGCGAATAATTTTTTTATATTCTTAAGTGGTACAAAAACCATTTTGCCATTCGATTAGTTAAGTCAATGTAATGAAATGAAATAACTACCTTTTAAATTAAATCAAGCAATAGCGAAGCATTGCTGGGTCCACTAGTATAATATAAATTAATAAAAATTGACTTACTGTTTATCTTTCATTAACTTATCGGATTTAGATTCTTCAGATTTATCGTGAGGAATTTGAGATTTATGTTTCATTTTGGGTTCAGAAGTTTTGCTTTTATCTTTCTTTAATTCCTTATCAGTTTTCTTCTCTGAATCATCCAATAAGATATCTTCAGATTTATCCTTCTGTTCAGCATGTTTCTTGGTTCTAGAATAGAAAGATTAACAGTGATTTAATCTACTTTCGGATCAGAAATCTGGAGATGAAAACCCGTCAATGGTGTAGAATTATTATTTAATTT
>JAGFPH010005938.1:77027-87483 GCA_018207615.1 Philaenus spumarius
ATCTGGAGATGAAAACCCGTCAATGGTGTAGAATTATTATTTAATTTAAAACACTTTGGCTGTTCCATTGTATGAATTAAGCGACTGATCATGTGTGCAGTTGTGTATTTTATAAGGCTAAAACCAATTAGACCATACAAAAACACACAAAATAATAATAATAGTGTTAAAATAAGCAAGTGCATATAAACCCCAAGAAGAGTTGGACTCTACACTGGAATTTGACGGTCAAAATAAATAAATTTGGATAAACAGTAAGTTACAGATAAAGCTATGTCCATACTCTCTGTGTCAATAATGAAATCAGAGCAGAAAGAAACAATATTTTGTTACCAGTTATCCGAGTTTCCACATTAACCTCGTCAAATTTAAAAAAAAAACTTTTGTCAAAATCAATTCAACTTACAGTAAGTTAATTGAATTGATTTTGATAAAGTATTCATAGCTTGAGACGATTTCTCAATAAGTGAATTTATAACAAAAACTTTTGTGTTAGATTGAACTGAAAGAAAACAAAACAAGGATGTTAGCCTTGTACATCCTGAAAACATTTCCGCTCCATACCCAACGCAATAGTATGGTGACCTTTAGCCGACGGGTAGTATAGTGAATGACGAAGCGGTCTTGGGCCTGTTTACACTCCCCTCTTCATATCATATTTAGGACTCACCATCTTTTCCCACGAGTTGTTTCTTCCCCCTGCTACTGCAGTTTGTTCTTTTGTTTTTAGTCGGTGTTAAAGTTTGAGTGAGAGTGTAATTATGAGTGGAAAGCGAAAGCATGTTATTTTATCTTTAAATAAAAAATGGGAAGCAATTAAACGATCAGATGGCGGTGATTCAATAAGAAAAGTGGCAAGTGAGGTGTCGGGAGATGAAATAGATCGGAAATTGAAAAGTGGCTATCTCAACGATATTCAAATAAAGTAAAGGCTAGACAATCAATAGAAAAAAGCGAGCATGAAAAAACTTCAGAGGCATTATTTTTGTGGTTTTTATTACAGTAGCTTACAGTATCCAATTCCTTTCATTTGAGTACATTATCAAACCTTCTTTGTTTATTTAAAACTATATTATTTAAAGCCAAACATAAAATAGATTTTGAAGTAAATATGGCTCCAAATTAACATATAACGACGTAAATAACATGGGAACTCACACCTCAACAGTTTTCTCATGGCCTACCGTATATCCGAGCTCTTCCCGGTCCTAATTACCTCACATAATCAAGGCTCTACTGTACTCCAACTGTATGTTTTAATTAATTCTTTAATATACAAGTTAGTTAAAAATCTGGAGACACCCCTCTAGTGGTGGGTAGAGAAAAGCCAAATTCATCAAATAAAGCATAAAAATGTACTTTTTTTATGTACGGAGCAGCTTTGCGGGGGCTGGATGTATGGGGATATCAAAAATTGGAAATTTTGGGACTGCACAACATTTTTTTAAATGTAGACACCTATGGCGAGACCCCTCATTTTAAAGGTCATTATAAAAGAAAACAACACAAACTAGAGGTATCTATCTCAACTATACCAAATAGAACAACAGTTAAAAGAATTACAATTCTTGGGAGATCCAAACTAGGAGAACTTAATTCCACAACTCTGACCAGTCTGAACTGATCTTGTCCTTTAAGAGAACAGGAACGTATAACAAAGTTACGGTGATCGAATTCGATCTTACAATAAAGTGACAAATTTATTCAAATATTCGTTTCCTGATCCACAACCTATATCAAGATCTGCTGTTGAAAAAAAAACAGTTAAACGTTTTGAAGAAACACGCTCTGTTAAGAATAGTCCAAGATCAACAACAACCAAGGAACATTGTGTGGAAGTTTTGCAGTCCGTTGTTGAAAACCGACTTACGTCAATTACTTCTGTGTCTGGACAATTCGTACGGAAAATTGTGTGTAAGACTATACATCAACATAAACTCAAACCATACAAAATTCACCTTGTTCACGAGTTGTTGCAGGGTAGAGTTTTGTGATGAAATGATGAGTAAAATTTATAACAGGACAATTGCATTAAATAATCTTTTATTTAGTGAAGCAACTTTTATGCTTAACGGGAACGTTAATAGACATAATTTACGTCCTGTGGAGTGATATCAACCTTTTCTGAATGTGAGAACAACGCAATCAGAATCCTCAAAATCTCAACGTATGGTTGGGTATGATGGGAGGACGAGTTATTGGACCAACTTCATTGAAGGGAACCATTCTGCTGAGGTGCACTTAGCTATGCTCCAACAGATAATTTCTACCGTCCATGATTCTGAACACGTTTTTTCCAACAAGACGGAGACCCTCCACATTATGGCTGGCAAGTCTGCTAATATTTGGATGTTTTTCCAAATGGATAGATAGGTACAGTGCGATTTTTTTAACCGTGCCCTCGGCCAAATTGTACTAACCTGAATGATAACATTAGAAATCGCTCCGTCTACTCCACGAAAACTAAGCCTAGCGGCGTGAAACAGCGAAAACCGAGCTTCAATAACACTGACATTTAATACACTTAGAAGCGATGTAAAATTATGAAACTTTCACGGATACGCAGATAAGAACCATACGATTCGTATGATGTAAAAGAAAATCCATTACAAAACCTATTTCATATTTTAAAAATCAATATTACAACAATGTACTTTAATAATGACATGAAATTTTCACACCGCTGAAAAGTTTTTTGTTTGTTGGTCAGAGACAAAGTGTTCGCGAGAAAGTTTTAGATAAAGGTCCAAATTAAATATTTTATTTGAAACATTTTTTCGTTTGACTTACGGTTTGCTTGGTACGGATGTCTGGAGTTAGATTCCGGGGAAAACTTCCTGCCTGGTTGGAAGTAGGCCTACTTGGTGTCTGGCATTTACCTTAACCACACCACAGTATTATTCGAACAAGAGACGACTCATTCAAGTAGTTTTTATTTCAATAATTTTATTCGAATAATTATTCAATCAGTTTTGTTTAATCGAAGTTTGTGGAACTGCCTTTACAATCCCTCCCCGCTACACTGCTAGCCCACCGTGCGCTAGCCGAGCCGAGGGCACGGTTAAAAAAATCGTACTGTAGATGTGGATTTATTGAGTGGCCTACCAGATTACCGGACTTATCACCACTCGATTACTTCATATGGGGTCGTGTCAAAGACAGATTTTACAAAACAAAACCACAGGACATTGTGATCTCGGAAATCGAATTGTACAGGAACCCCAACAAATTCCTCAAGAGACAGAGAGCAGTTTCACATGTTTACACTGGCACATTGCCAAGCTGTTCAGGGGAAGCAGTTTGAGCACTTCCTGTGAAATGTTATGCTTACAAGTTATTGTACAACAGTGACTGCTTCATAATTTTAGTGATTGTAGACAGAGGTGTTTGTTTAGTTACAGCCTAATAAAATGTAATTTAATCACTTTAATTTTGGTTTATTGACCACCATTTCAAGTAGGGTTAAGATAAAGAGTAGGTGTTTAGGTTCCTACAACTGATGAAGCCGGCGAAACAGCTCTGTAGTGTATAATGGATAAGAAACTAGTGATACAACTTACTTATCTAATTCAAGGGCCTTTTTTTCCTCATCCGCTTTGGCTTTCTTCTGTTCTCTCTTCCTTTCTTCGTTTTCTTCTTCTTTTTCTCTTTTCTTATCTGATATGTCTTTACTCCTGAAAGTAGAAACACTAAATATACCATTGCTCGACATAAACTTAATTTTTAGTTTCATGATTTTTGATATCCAAGTCACTTCATAAAATGAAATAAATACACAAAATTACAATAGTATTTTACCTGATTGTTAGTCCGTCTTGTGACTTCTTGAGTTGTCCTACTTATGATGCGTTTCGAGAACGTAGTCTCATTATCAAGTATAAAATATATTCATCACTTTTCAGGTCGTCATATACACACACACAAACACATTAAATAAACGGTACCAGGAACTGGCACATACTTTCTCACAAATACATTTAAATTACTAAACAGATTCACTGTGACTTGTAGGGTGGAGTAGGAGAGTTTTTTTATTAAAGTTGGAGATTAACTAATAAATATTATTATTATTATTATCTAGAGAGAAAACTATTCGATCGATTTCGAAAAAATTTGCACCAAACACGTCAATTAGGTCTTTATAGATGCATGTAAAAAGGTTTTGAATTTTTTTTTTAAAACAACCCGCTTTATGGCTAAAAACCCTCAAAAATCAGTTATTATTATTATTACTAGCTAAACGAGAATTTTTAGAAAGATGCGGGTTTTTGTATATGGTAGGGCACATTAAAGGCTACAAATAAGCCAAATTTTATCAAAATCGTTAGAGCAGTTTTTTTATAAAAAAATAATAACTGATTTTTGGGGGTTTTTTTGGCCAAAAAGGGGGTTGTTTTTCAAAAATTTTCAAAACCTTTTTTCGTGCATCTATACAGGCCTACTGGACATGTCTGGTGCAAATTTGGTTGAAATCAATCGAATAGTTTTCTCTCTAGCTTTGTATACTTTTATTAAAGTAGGCGATTAAATAATAAATATTATAATATTTTTACCTTATTGTTTCCGTCTTGTGACTTCGTCTGCGTTTTTTATAATGACGCGTTTCAAAACCTATGTTTCATCATCAGATTATTTAATAAATAAATTAAAAGTTCACATTACAAAAACACAACAACATACAACTCACGACACATAACACATATAAATTGTCCGGTAGACATCTACTACGGCGGGCGGTCGAGCGACAACTGATAAGACGTATTCCGTCGCAAAGACTCGGAGATCTTTATGGCCGAGTCATATAATAAGTTTGATTTAAAATGCAATTGGTCATTGAGTAATGCATTGCTATTGTATTTATTAGCTTTATAAATTTCAAATTCCTCCAGCGCGTTCATATAAGTGCCTTTTGTGCAGATGTGAATGGGTTTAAAATTGGTAGCGAAATCACTGTATTGGTGGTTATTGTCAATGAGGTGAATCGCGTAATTTTACTGGTCTCCCCAAGATTCACAAACCTAACACGCCAATCAGACCACTCATTAATTACACTACCGCACCGGGTTACTGTACTGCAAAAAAATTAGTAAGTTTGATAAAAAGGTGTATTATTTTGGATAATAACCGCAGTGTCATTAATAGCATCGATTTTATCGATGGGATAAAAAACTTAAAACTGCAATCTAGTTATAAATTCGCAGTAGTAGACGTCTACCGGACAATTTATATGTGTTATGTGTCGTGAGCTGTATGTTGTTGTGTTTTTGTAATGTGAACTTTTAATTTATTTATTAAATAATCTGATGATGAAACATAGGTTTCGAAATGCGTCATTATAAAAAACGCAGACGAAGTCACAAGACGGAAACAATAAGGTAAAAATATTATCATATTAGTGACTTGGATACTTATACAAATTTGGTTGAAATCGATCGAATAGTTTTCTCTCTAGCTTTGTATACATACAGACATACATACATACAGACATACATACAGACATACATACAGACATACAGACATACATACAGACATACAGACAGACATTTTGTAAAAACCACTTTTTTGGACTCAGGGGGTCCCAAAACGGATATTTCCACAAAAATCTCAACATCGATTTTTTTTGCGATCACTATACTTTCTCTATACTATAGTATAGTGAGAAAGTAAAACACAAAGTACACAACACATAATTTATAGTGCGATACGGTTTGAGCCGGTTGGTGTACACCATCTTATCGTCTATGATACACTGAACTAAACTAAAGCAGCCTACTTTGTATGGTGATTATTGACCAGTTCTATCTTGATAACCGAGGGCTGTATCATATAAGACATTGGATTGAAATGACAGCTGATCATTTATTACGTTATCTGGGTTATGTCTGAATTCCCTGTAAATATCGAATTCTTCGATGGCGTTCCCCTTAGTCTCCCCTTTACGCAATAATGAAGATGTGTCAAGTTGGTGTCGAAATTTGTGTAGTTGTGGTCAGGAGTGCCCATCCCCCCCAAAGCCTATGGCGCAAATACCCCCCAAAACCTGCTTGTGGGTTCCCTCTCCCAAATAAAGTAGACATTTTAAGCTATTTTAGCAAAAAAACAAAAAAAAACATAATTATGCATAATTGTTTTTTTTCTTTCTTAAATGTGATATTTTATTCTCTGAAAACAACCCATTAGGTAACTTAAAGTTTACAGTAAATCCAATAACTTATTAAAGTTTTTTATAAAAATATGTTTATGGAAAAAAGGAGGTTCTACGTAATTTATAAAATAATACAAATACACAAATTCAGTAAGATTTATTAACAAAAACAACACATTACTACTTTTGAAAGTAGCAGAAGGCATGATAATATTAAATAAGTTCTTTAACCTCTAATGCTTGGTGAAAAAGAAATCCTTGTTATTGGTGGTAATCGTATGTAATGTATCATGTTAAAGTATTAAACTAGCTATTAGAATTTAATAAAAAAAGTAATATATAGTTGAAAAATACAAAAATAAATTTACATTCATTGATAATAATTAATAAAATGTTGTAAGAAAAAAAACAATAAAAACCTACAATACATTTTGAAGACCAGTAGTAGGTACTTAACCGATTTGGAAGAATATAAAAACATAATACAAATAATTGATATTTCATGCAACACAAAATTAAGTGAGAATAAAATTGTTTTAATATTATTTTGATAAAATTAGACATTGATTGAAAAGTAGTTACAATGTGTAAGTATTGGGGTAAACACGAATACCCTAAATTAAGATTTTTAAATAAATAACAAAAAATAACTAATAATAATAATAATTAATAATATCAAGTAGATTTCAAAAGAACTGGAATAAAACTAACAGGCCAGACGCGTTAGATGTAAAGCTACGTTGTGATTGAGCGACTGGTGCGATCATCGCTCTGCGATAATCGCGGGCGCCTGTTTTGCATTGTTCAAAATGGTCTTGTTGTCTTGTTATGAACGGGCGACTGGTAGAATAATCGCTTCAATAACAACAGTCTGACGGCGATCATCGCTCCGCGATTATCTTCCAGCGATAATCGCAGAGCTATGATCGCACCAGTAGCTTCAATCACAACATTAACCCGATAGCAAATGGAAGTCAAAACGGACGTACCAGGTCAAATTTCATCGAACAAGATATCACTGAACGAAATCATGAGATGTCACAAAAATTTTCAAATGTGATCTTTCAAAATTTCAAATGGTCCAATCAAAGAAAAAACGAACACATCTACGAAGAAGCAAGACAACACCCAAATAAAATAAAAAACGAAAACAAACACTGAAATGGAGAGGAAAGAGAAAATACCCTTAGTTCAACCCTCAAAAATTTGATCAAAATCGTTAAAGCCGTTTTTTTATTAAAAAAATAATACCTTAACTGATTTTATGGGGGTTTTTTGGCCAAAAAGGGGGTTGTTTTTCAACATTGTTCAAACCCGTTTTTCGTGCATCTATACAGGCCTACTTGATATGTCTGGTGCAAATTTGTTTGAAATCGATCGAATAGTTTTCGCTCTAGCTTTGTATACATACAGACAGACATTTTGTAAAAAACACTTTTTTGGACTCAAGGGTCAACAAATGAATATAAGACCAACAATGTTCAAAATAATGTAGGAAAAAACTACACAATACAGGTATGTAAAATAAATAAATAATAATATACCGAACAGATTTTTCTTCCGAAAATACAACTGTAATATATGTAAAATGGACAACCATACAAATGAAGAAAGTGATTTCCATCCAAAAAGAAACAAGCAATACATAAGTCAATAAAACTGTTTTGTATTAAAAATTAGTTTAAAAAAGTGAATAGTAATACTACTTTCAATGGATTTTTTTATGATTTGAACAGAAGTTTTTTCTTTGATTAGACGACAAGACAAACTTGTTCACTCACTTCCGCTCATTTAAAAATTATGAATTTGTTATCGTTTTAAAGCTAACTAAACGTAGTTTATAACGATGGAAATTTGATATTGAAATTAGAAAATAGTCAACCTTTAACCCTATTTGAATTTAGACGAATATTTCTAATAATATGCAAATTATTTCTAATAATAACTTTTTCTACACTATATTTATGTGTAGTGGGAAAGTTTTTTTACTATTTATTTCATGTCATTTTAAAATCACCAATCTAAAGAGCATAAAATGAAGGTAGTTCATATTTGTATCGTTAAACTCATACTTGTTGGAAAGCACGTTTCATACAGAAACCAAAAATATACACTTTGTAAGACATTTGTTGATGAGTTATGCCCAAACGCAGTTTGGACGAAAGGCTGCATTTTTAATTCGAGCCGTGACGTCATCAGATGAAATGCGCTGAACCCGTCCAAAACTCGTCTTTCTGAGTAGCATCCCTTATCTACTTACGACTTACACTGTTTTACACCATGGTTTTGGGACTGTTGTGAGGGGGAGGGCAGTTGTTTGCAGAATGACCTTGGCAGGCTCTCAATGCTATAAATGTCTATAATATGTTTATACTTTGTTTACACCACACGCGGCACCCTCTATCGGCTCGTCTCTACACCGCACTACAAGCAGTAGCAGTCGAATTGCCTGGCTGTCAATGATACGGCACTTTCACACGAATAATTGGAGATTTTTAACACTTAGAAACAACAGATTATCTCCTAATTTCTTGGGGGGAATCGTCAAAACTTCATATTTTATATTTATTTTAATCAAGGAACATATGAAAATTCCCCCCCAAACTGTGAAAAACACCCCAAAAATTTATTCCCCCCCAAAAATTCTGATGGCGCAACTTGCGCCATCAAACCATGCTGTGGGCACCCCTGGTTGTGGTTATGGTCTATCAGATGTTGAGCGTAATTTGACTTCATTTTACGTATGTTATTGTGCGGCAGATGTTCTTTAAAGCGTTCTTTAAACGCTCTGCCTCTCTGTCCAATATAAAAGCGGTTGCAGTCATTACAGTTTATTTTATATAGCCTACACCTGACTTCCTTTCAGTTGGTGTCAACTGATTATGTCGCAAAATTTTTTGAACGTTGTTGTTAGTTTGATACGTGATGTTGATTTTGTGTTTGGCAAAAGTATTTTTTAACATTATAGGGACAATGTTAGAATATTCGACCGAGACAAATTTATTAATTTCCTTGTTCTTACGAGGGGTGGAATTTTTTCTCATATGTTTATGTAATAATTTGTCTATCATTGAACTATGGTAGCCGTTATTTTGTGCTATATATTTTATGGTGTTTAGTTCATCGAGAAAGTCCTGTTTATTTAGCAGAATGGTGAGAAGGCGGTGGATGAAGCTTTTGTATGCAGACATTTTTTGGGAGATGGGATGGTGTGATTGTGCGTTTATGGTTGTGTCAGTGGTTGTAGGTTTTCGGAAAATTTTACAGTTCAGTTTATCTAGAGTTTTAGTTATGGTTAAATCGAGAAAATTCAGACTGTTGTTTACTTCTGTTTCTATTGTAAATTGAATCTTATGATTTATCGTGTTAATGTGGGTTTTCAACCTTTCCGCCTGACGTAATGTGCCGTCAAAAATGATGAAGGTATCATCGACATATCTAACATGAAATAGAATTTTCTTCCTATGCAAATTACGCTCAGACATTATAAACTCGTTTTCAAAATGGTTCAAATATATTTCAGACAGTAGACCAGATAAGGGCGAACCCATAGCGAGACCCTCATCCTGTATGAAAAAATCGTCCTCAAATGTAAAATAATTTTGCTTTAGTACAACCTTAAGTAGCTGCATCAGTGCATTGATTTTTTGGGTGTTAAGTTTCTTACATTCGACTAAACTTTCTCTCACGATGTCCAAGGTGTCTTGTACAGGCACGTTCGTGTATAAGTTTACTATATCGAAGGAGATAAGTTTGTGGCTATGAGAAATGTTTAAATATTTTGATTTATTAACAAAATTGGTGCCACTTGACACGCTGTAATTGTTTTTATTTCTATGTTATGTTTTATTAATTGTTCCATTTTTTGGCGACTCTATAACCTGGAGCGGTTTTGTAATTTATTTTGTAAATTGGTAATTTACCAATTTTAAATTGTAATTTATTTTGTTTTGTAATGGTCTAAATGATTTATGAATTTTGGGTAGGCCAGTAAACTGTGGGGAAAATGCGTTGATGGGTTTCAGATATCGTCGGGTTCACAAGACGGACTAATAAACATTATCCTTTTGAATTACTAAATTTAAGGCTGAACTTTATTTTTCAACTTAGCTTGTTTTTCCAGTAATAAACAAATCTACAAATTTAAACAAACGTATAACTTACTTTTGTCTTGGCTTTGTTTTTCCTTTATCATGTCCTCCTTTTGGGCTTTTTAGGCTCTTATGCTTTTCTTTCTTTGCTCTCTCTTCAGTCTTTCTTCGAACATCTCGGTCGAGTGATTTGCCTTTGGTCCTGTGGTAAACAAAATAA
>JAGFPH010005939.1:0-10999 GCA_018207615.1 Philaenus spumarius
TTTAATTGGATGATTTATAATTACAAGTTTATTTGAATAATTTAAGTTTTGGTATCAAGAGAAAAATTACTATCTTGTGTACAATAGTTTTGTTTGTTCTATAATTAGTGTTTTTGACATCTTTAATTTGTTAATTTGTTTAATTTGTTGTAAGTGTTACTTAATGTAGTCCAAAAATGAATGACGAAGAAGAACGAATTAGAAGACTCTTATATAGTACTGAGAGGGAAGAAAGAGAAAGAAATGAATCTCTTCGAGAGGAAGTGATAGCGGTTCGTAGACAATTGTTTCATACAGATGAAGATGACATTCTTATAAGGGATGAAGAGGATGAAATTGAATGCGTAAGTGGAAGTAACCATAACAGCGACACAGAATCTGGTAAATCAGATAGTGAATATTTGGCAGATGCTGCGACTGAAATCGAAAACAGTGTAACATTTGAACGAGAAGAAGAGGCAACATCATTAGAACCTGAGATAGCAGCAACGGAGGTACGAGAGGGAGTGGCAGTCCATCATATATTAAGAACATAAGAAGTGGAGGAAGTCGGGGAGCACATAGGCAGACATCGTGGTGGAGCAGGTGGTCGAGGTAGTGGAAAGGCACGTCCATCAGAAAAAGAGTACATGGATGATGGTAAACGATATTTAGGTAAGGATTGTGTTACTGAATTTTACAAAGATCTGAAAGATATCAACCCTACTAGACGGGGTCGTGCTCGGGCCCATAATATTGTCTTGCGGCTCCCAGGGTCCGTAATGTTAGGTCCCCGTTGGAAGCTTTATCACTTTTTCTACCTAAAAAGTGGATGGACAAGGTCAAAGATCAATATGGTAGGGAACGGGATGTCTTACCTACAACAGTTGTCAAACTAAAGGCCCTATTGGGTTTGTTTATTTTTTCTTGCATCATGAAATCTCATCAAAACATAAGTGATTTGTGGAGCTAAGACGGTACTAGAGTTGACATGTTAAGGTGCGTAATGAATCAAAAACGCTTTAGTTTTTTAGTAAGAGTCCTGGAAGGCAGCAGGTCCTGGACGTTGCAAACCATGTGGGTACAAAAAAAGCTGTCGAACAATGACGCGCGGTGTGTGACATGCCATAAATTCATCTGTAGAGACACACTACGCCTTTATGTGACAAATGTGCTCGCCGCGGAAATGAAGAGAGTGATAGTGACTAGCCTGACAAAAGAACGAAATGTGTGTGTTATTCTGTATAAGTTAGTAAAAGTAATAATTATATTTTTTTATATAAGAAGTATGCATTTTACCATTACAATATTGGAGTAAGTTTAAAATCGTTAATTTCCAACGTAATTTAAAAATGTATTAGTTTTTTATTAGTTTGATTGTTTACCAATTTTATAAATTTTTATTTTTATACTTGTCTTTGTTTTATAATAATTCTTTTATTCTAAATACCTGTGAATAATTTCAACACGTTAAACTTACAAATATTGTGCGTTTAAAGTTTTAACTTTGGTGTTGAGTATTTATAAGTAAACAGTCTATCTTTTTGAAATTATATTTTAATTTTGATGTTTATAACAATTATGGATTTATGTATTATTTTATACAAAATGCAAATAAGTTTAATATAAACCAAAAAACACTAAGTCAAACATGTTTCTTCTATTATTTTATTTTTAAAACCATGTTATCTAAAACCATGTCAAAAAGACCATGCGCGACGAATGGGGTTATAAAATCCATGCGACTAATGACGGGTTAAGGTGAGGGTTAAAAATGTTGTCGTCTTTGAAACGAAGGGGGGTAAAGGGGACAACTTTCATTTTTAAATGGAAACCCCTATCTTGTGACATATCACTGGAAAGGTATATGCAATAGAAACATAAATATCACTTCAAAAGTTTTCTAGTAAATTCCTGGCAAAAGTTACATGAAGAGAATAGTTATGACTAACTTGCGTACCTCTTTCCTGTTTTAATGTAACAAGTGCTGCCCCAAGGTAAAATCACCACGTGGATTATAATACTTTTATCGTATTTTACGTTTCGATTGATTTTGGTAGAACCAGACGAAATGTAACAAACGAAATGTGCAGAATAATATCCTATGTGTAAGTTTTAAGATAAAACCCAAAAATATCATTCTAGTGCGAAAAAATGTAAAAACAAACGTCAAATTCTAGTTACTTCCTGTAAAAACTGGCTTCCGAGTGTTGGATTTCTTTTGGCGACTTAAAAGACCAACTTGTGTATCAAATTTGGAACAAATCGGACGTAACACGCGGCCGTTAGAGTGCGGAGACATAATGTATGCATATCGGTGTTGATTGACCACTCTTAACCTTAGGTCTCACCATGAGAACCACTGTAATAGCTTATATTTCCTATTTAAATTTGTTAATAAGAGCTTTAAAAAAACTGCCTAATATGTGTAGCACTAACGCCAAATAATACAATCTTACGGTTTTTGGCTGGGCAGCTAAACTTGTTGACGTTTCTACGCCACAATCAACAGAAAACAGCAAAACTTATCCGAATAAATCATTAAAATCATTAAACGGTAGTAAATCAACCACTGCAGTCTGTTGCGGTGACCAGTCAGTTTACTACGTTATAAATCCTCAACGTTTACAAGACTGGAGGGTGTCGGAGGTTTTATGACGAAACAATAAACGCGGATAATCACTGTAAGCAATCTGGGCGCACGTTACGCATGTTAATCGGTATATAATATGAAACTTGGACGCGTGTGATCCGTGGTTATGTTCGATAAAATTAAATTATTTCGTTTGGTCTAGTCTTGTGATTGTTATTCATCAGTTCAAGCCTTTTATCAGTTTGAGCTCTGGAGTTTGATAAAACTGAGCATTTTATCAGTTTTGTTCTACAACAAAATAAATAATTGGTTCATGTTTGTCTGATTGTTATTTCTTTCCTAATTAAAGAACAATCATCGGATTCAAATACTTTTCAGAAAATATTTTAATTTTGCATGAAGATAAAGTAGATAATGGTAGGCCTAGTAATAAATGCATAAATATAATTAGTGGCAAGCCAATGGCAATTTGTCTGTTTAGGTTGAAGTTTGAGATATTGTCCAAAGAAGAGAAATTTGCAAATGTTGAACGTATTAATACGTTCACTGCTACGCAAATTTCGTATTTCCTATGCTAGGAGTCGAACTTTTATTTTTTATATTTATAGCCTAAATGAGTAGAAATTACTTTATTTTTTGTTTTTGAACCTTTCTACGTAATAATCGCTAATATTTTAAAGTGGAGGCACATGTGCGTCCTTAGCACATGGGCTTAAAATTGGCGTGCGAATCACGAAATGTTCTGTGTATTGAAAATACTCCCAATATGCGGGTTGGCGTGCAAAGCACGCAATGCTCTGTGTATTGAAAATTCTCCCAATACGGCAGTTGGCGTGCTAAGCACGAAATGCAATGTGTATTGAAAACACTCCCAATATGTGGGTTGGCGTGCGAAGCACGCAATGCACTGTGTATTGAAAATACTCCCATGGGGGTTGCAATTCATTGAGTATTGAAAATTCTGCCAGTAAGGGGGTTGGCGTGCGAAGCACGCAATGCTCTGTGCTTCGGTCGCTTCACATAGTGTTCAGTGTCAAGCTCACTTGTGCGTCCTTAGCAGTGAACATGTTAGTGGATTCAGCTTCAGCAGGTATTCAGACAGCTGATGTCAACTCCAGGAAATAATATTTTTTACATCAGTCCAATCGGTAGTAGTTTTTCTTCAAAAGAATCTACTAGAACTTTTTTGAAAATGCTTAAAAGATTGTTCCTGATAGTCCTGTATATGGCATTGCCACAGTGTCTGTGCTTTATTTGCCATCTTGAAAATCGTTTTTGCTAATACCTCGTAGACAATCGATGTAATGCCAAATCAAAAAAATTATTTTAGAAAATATTATTTCCTTTAAATTTTTTCAAACATTTGCATGCAAAATGTATATTTAAAAAGTATTTCTCTACAAACATTTCACTTGGGAGTTATGCTAAATATCTCGAACAACAAATCGTTAGTTGAACATAAACATCATAGTGAAATGTTTGCTGCAGAAACACTATTTGATTACATTTGCAGATGGGAACATTATTTTTTATTGAGAACGTTTGATCCACTTAAGTTGTTAGGTTAATTAACACAAGTTGTATTGTTAGTATTCTTTAATTCCTTTACTACCGATTCCGGAATGACATTTTCGATCAACAAGTAATATTACACATTTCTTTGCTTTGCTCTCTTGTCGCAGTCTAAACTGTTTTTGTACCACAAATCGGGTAGGACTCGACACGTTTCAATAAAAGCCTTAATGTTGTCTTTAACTTCAGATAAAGTGACGATGCAAGACTGATGAAACTGACGATTTTGTGTGTGAACAGTTAAGTGTCGTAAAATAGTTTAAAAACGTTTTCAAGTTCAGGTAAATTAACTTCACAATAATCTGTGCAAAATATGCTGTACTGGTATGACGTAAAACTTGATAAAAGTGTAATTTCCCGGAGCGTGTATGGAATCGATATTAAACAATAACTATCGAAAAAATATAGTTGCACTTTACATTAATGAAAGTAAAAAAAGATATTTGTAAAAACAATTTGATTTCTTAGTCTAAGTAGGTATTTAAAGAGTGGTTTTTATCGTTATATTTCTTTGCAGTATGAACTATTTGAGGTTGCCTTTGACTTGTGACTTTCTCGCTACTGGTCCCAACTCGGCGGATTTTTTTCTGATATAGATTAGAAAGTGTACCGTAAATACTCCAAACGTCAACTGTAAATAGTAGGACTAGGCATACACAGATCACGCTAATGCTATTCACCCTGAAAGGGGCGGACTCCTCCATTGAAGAGTCTGAGAGAACTCTACCTGTTATGAATATATTTGACTAAAAATCATCCAATCTCAATAAAACAGGTACCATTGGAAAGGAAACATTGAACACTTTAATTTTTGTATTAACAAATATGTGATAAAACGTATATTTACATATGTAATCATTATCGTTGAAAAACTGTAGTCGCCTAAATCAGCTGATTTAGAACGCACAAGGAAATGACTCAAATTCGTCACTTTTGAAAGCACATAACTTTTAGCAGACTTGTTTTGAGAAGTAGATAATAACGGCAATGGATTCCTCTAGATTTCAGTGTTCTACCAATGCCTTCAAATCATTCATCGCCCTTGTAGTTTCTTAGATATGATGTTTTCAAAAACCCATTCAATTAGTCAGTTTTCACCTAATGAGAAAGATTGTTTTGCAATTGATATATCTATTATAAATCGATATATCTGTAAAACGATATTTATATAGTTTTGAAGAGAAAACTCTGAAATTTCTGTTAGCGCTTCGTTAAATTGATTTAGATTTTATATGTTGATACGTTCTGAGACGATGTCAGATTCCGGTACACCATTGTACAAGCAGAGGACTTGTAGTAGGTACATAAACAATGTTTTTAGAAAATCGATATATATGTTTAAACACTTCTATTATTTAGAACTAAATAAAAAATTTGTGTATATTTGGAAAAAATATTTATAATTTTTCATGTAGGCATAAATTAGAATTTTTCTTCCGTCACTGAACATTTTGTGCTTTGATCTAATAACTTTTACAATTTTACCTCAAAAAATTTGTTAGTTAATTCTTTGGACATTTTTTGACAAAAAAGCTACTGAACAATTTTGGATTGGAATATAATTACTATATTTGGAAAATTAAAAAAAAAATTGTAAAACGCACCAAAATGACCTGTCACTTCTAGGGTTTAGTTTGGAAGATTTTGAAACTGTTATTAGTGTCTATGACTATTAAAATATATCAAAATTCGTTTTGTTTTAGTTTAAAAACGAAATGCACATCTCTATTCCTGATTTAATGATCAGTTTGTATAGTTTGGTTCATAAGTTAAAATTTTTCAACACAAACAGTCTCAATAACAAGAGAACATAACGTTCATGAATGATAAAGCACTTCCACACACTTAATTCCAGACCAAAATGTTTTAAAATTAATATTTTTGGAAGCCGTATAATTGGAAGATGGTACGCAATGTTTTCGTCTCCGAGATCTTCTGCTTGAACCCTATGGACTTTGGCTCTACGACTATTTATATAATAGAGTTTATCACTTAAGGGTCTGCTCCAGTAAACGAGAAAGCAACCGCTTCTCACTGTATCCCTATCTAAACAGTGCAATTTCTTGCAACTGAACGCTTTGACATTGCCTCATTTCATACCATTTTATAAGTCTATCTTTTGTAATTGAGTGTCAGAAAAAAACAGAATATTCTTTATAAAATTTCGGATCCGGCTTACAAATTATTTTTCATTATATATTTTTTATTGTGTTAGGAAAAAATTTCAAACTTTGTACTTACAAAATGTCAATTACATAAAAAATCAAAAGCAATTAAAAAAATGTAAATTGCAAGACGGATGCGTATTGTGACTGTGCTTAAAATGAGATCTTGCAAACAATTTTATGATAAAAAGTAAACGGAATAAATGGTTTGAAATTTAACATTGCTCTTACGGGATAAAAATCCAAGATGGTCGCCACTACAGCAGACCCTTAAAAACCAACAATTGTTCTAGAACAGAAGGCACCAATTGCTCAAAAAGTAGCAGCAACCAGTCTTGATAATTTGGTTGATGCGGAAAGTTTAATGCAGAATGGTGCTTCTATTGAACACTTTCATATCAATTAGTACATGTCATGCTTTTGTCAAATCCCACTTTATCTAAATGGTATTTAAAGAGTCAAAGTGTACATTTATAAACAAATTTAATATTTGGAGTAAATTAAAATGTTCACTTACTTTTGAAAAAACCCGATTTTTTATCCTGGAACATGCTTTACATAATGATTTTCTGGTTCTGAAATTTTTGCGTAGACTTTGGAAAGTAGGCAAATGCAATACACCCTATTAACTTTAATAATAAATAATTAGAGTCTAAACGGTAGCACTTGTTTTCAACTAGGAATTTAATTGGGCAAAGCTGTCAAAACCTATTTAATGAAGTGAAAGTGCAACTAGCTTGGATAATGAAACCAGAACTTGTAAGTCAGTTGGAGCCCACGAAACTGGTTTGGTCGGATCTAGGAAATTACCGGAGTTGTTGGACCATTTAGTCGATGAATGTAGATATTTCACGCTGATCAATTAGTAGTTTAAACGCAACATATATTGAGTGTAAACTGACATATTCTAAAACGGACAAAGTTTCTACTACTACGTAGTTATCTTCAAGGTTTTACAACATTGAAAACTTAATTAGAGGTTAAAATCACCGAGGTTTACAAGAGTTACGATACTCAGGATCATAGATATAACAGATTTTTTCTGCAGCTGTCTAACTGGAAAAAATTAGGTTGAAAGCTACTTTCCGGTCTTGCCTTATTTATTGACAACTTCACAGGCAGAGACGTATCTACAGTTTCTGGGCCACCCTGTGAAAAATTTTAAAAGCCCTCTTCTATCCTTATAAAATTGTTTCTCAAAGGTGTTTTTCGTGGCATTACCGTATCTCCCTTAAGTTCAATGCACAGAAAAATGTTTTTTGTCATTTTTTGTTTTTTTCTTGTCTGTTTACAATGATATGCAACACTTATATTACAATACAAACATTTAAACCTACTTTATTTCCATTTGAATGAGACCATGTTCTTGGGTTTTCAGCTAAAAACTGGAACTTCAGTGTCTTCCACTCCAAGTTTAATTTGGAAAAGTTTGATTTTTTAAGACAAATGCCCCTTTATCTCAGGAACTATTAAAGGTATCTGCTTTAATTTTTTTGCACATTTATCAAACCTACCCAGAATACTGGAAACTCAAATATAGTTTAAAAAATAAAAATAGCCTTTAAAAAAATATATAGGATTTTTTAAAATTAAAAACAGATTTTTTAAATTAGTAAAAAACGAATTTTAGAGTTTCCTTATATGTAAAAAGGCATAGGCTATATTTTCAAGGAAAAAACAGAATTATGATATCTTTATTAGTTGCTGAGAAAAAGGGGACATATGTTAACATGGTGGAATATAGTGTGCCATGACCCCCTTAATTCTTCATCAAAATTAATGATTGAAACATAATTTTAAAGCTTTTGACCGCGTTTGACAAAAAAAAGACAAGCAGCTTGAAATTTAAAAACTTTCATTTATGAAAGTTCATATGATTCATAATGAAAGGCGCAATATATTAACAATATGATTAACTAACTTGACAGCTGTTAGATTGTTTACAGTCTATATGCATTCTATCACGCAAATCAATAAAATAAAATAAATCGTTATAAACTGTTATTTATAAATCAACGAAAATAAATAAACTAAATTAAATCAGGTAAGCATTAAACTTGCGAAATATTCGCACGGGTGAGCTAGTTTAATATAAAAGTGAAACGATTTATTTCTAAAACAATTTTAAGAAACAGCCCATACAAATAACAAAAGAAAAAATAAACATAACTATAATATTATTCTAATACTTTCGTTTCAGGAACTCAATCTGCATACGTATAAGGACTTTATATACTTCCATAAGGAATTCAATCTAAATCGTTCACAAGAATAATCAGTTAATACTGTATTTTTGTAATGTTAACTATACAGGACTAAATTTTAAAATTTTAATTATTTAAAGAATGCCTTGGGCCACACCTGCTAGCACTGACTGGAAAATTACGTGAAGTAAACAACCCCCTGCCAATCGTCTTAATATTGACTTGGCAACAAGTCTCAGCTGTATTTAGGAGAGTGCGTTATATACTGGTGTCTGTTAATTTACTGATGTAGGCGTAACACATCTAACACGGCGTTATCACTCACAGTTTTCAATTTATTACCATAGCAACTAATTAGTAACACATAAAACAGCGATCAAGTTCGCCATTTTCAATAACTGATCCCAATTGTAGGATAAGTCTTTATGTATAACAACTAATGATTAACTCTATTAAAATTTTCAGAAATTAATGTAGGGTTTACAATGACATAACTACACAAATGGATAGTATATAGTTTATACAAACTTTCGTCCCCCAAAGTCATATTAAAATATTTTTTGTGAATCTAAATTTTCGCCCCTTCC
Organism: Philaenus spumarius; assembly: GCA_018207615.1. Classification (NCBI taxonomy): domain Eukaryota; kingdom Metazoa; phylum Arthropoda; class Insecta; order Hemiptera; family Aphrophoridae; genus Philaenus; species Philaenus spumarius. The sequence goes on from JAGFPH010005939.1 coordinate 9,101, forward strand.
CCCCAAATCACGGCAACATTTTTTTTTTGTGGATCTAATCTTTTCCCAAAAAAAAAAAAACACTATAAATATTGTTTACTTTATTGTTTTGTTCGAACTGTCGCGCTCAAAATCATAATAAAATATTTTGTTTTGTGGATCCAAACTTTCGCCCCCTCCCTTAAAACTCGTAGTAAAATATTATTGTAAATTGTTTATTGGAATTTAAACGGGTTTTCTTCCTTCGTAACTATTTCAAATTTCAATGGGATAAATTCATCCATTTTGTAAAAAATCTACCGTGGCAGACAAACGGACGTACATTAATTCTTTAACGGTTTGTGCTTTATTTTCATGGTAAAGACCCCTACAAAGTTGAAACTTTAATTTCAGTAATCAAACAAACTAAGCACACTATGAGTCTATAATTTGTTGCATCACTTTCAACCTTTCCAATTTTATCACATCAACCTTGTACACCGTTCGTCCAAATTATTATCAGTTTATCTCGAGTCCATCCTCTTCTGAGCCTTCATTAGCTTCGTAGGCGACGTCGCCCGCGGCACCGGCCACCTGATCCCGTGGATGATGGATTAAACGTCATCCTACCCAAATGAGTAATTAGTAACCACTCAATACTCGCCAATCCTCACCGATTCGCACCTCATTCCTCTATCGCGGGCTCATTTTCATATTTTAGCATTTCTTATTACTTTTCACTTACACGCCAATTAGCGCGTCGTTCAAACTGGAACGGCGGAGATATTTTATTGATTTAATGTTGATTATATAACGAGCTTATTTACAGGTTGTTTTTTTGCAAGACATAAAACTGGTTGGTAATTATAGCGGGATTGCAATCAGACGCTGTTATTAATAAAGGCATTGGATTTCTTGTAATTATATAAAAATGTATGTTTTTTTATGTAAGTATTTCTTCGAAGTTTTTTATTATTAATTAATGTCTATATTCTAGTTTTACTTACATTTTCCTGTCTTACATAATATAAATTTAGTCGACTTCTGTTGTCATAGCTTTTATATAACGTGTTGTACAAATTTGTCATCTATACTAATATTATAAAGAGGTAAAGTTTTTTTTCTTTTGTTTGTTTGTAGGGGGAAATCTCTCGAACTACTCAATCGATTGAAAAAAAAGTTTTACTAATACAAAGCTACACTATCTCTGAGTAACACAGGCTATAATTCATTTTGATGAAACCATTTTTTAATATTTGTAAATATAGTCGGAAAATATTCTTAAGTTAGGCCTAGACAGATGAACCAACACATATTTCTTGAATGTATTTACATTTATTACCATAGTAACCAATGGAATAAAATAACAGATAAAACTGCTGTTTGCTCAGCTGTATTTCCATTAACAGCTGATTTCAAACTTTGAAGCAATAAATTTTAGGTATGGTTTTTATTAAAGTGTAGACCTGAGCCTTGATGGTTCTTTTAACCTTTATTATAACTGCTGTTATAAAATGTACGAAATAATTTGATTTGAACATTTAACATTATTTACCATCTTAACTTTTGTGTTATTATTAATGCTAACCAATATTTATTATAAAGAAAACATAACACGATTATGTGTGTAGAAGGTTCCAACGCGGTTGGCGTGCGGAGCACGCAGGGGTTTCCCCGAGTTGTTAAATAAGATTACATTGAATGTACGACATAACTACTGCAGTTAAGTTAGTAAGTTACCACAAAAATATACCTTTAACTAACTACCTTTAGGTATTACGACTCTTACACTCTATCCTAAGTATTTAAAGATGTCACATAATTACTTTAGAAGGTACGTCTTCCTATTCGTATCACCTCGTAGTTGTACTACTTTTTATAGGTTGTATATAATATCTAGCGTGCTCGGGAAAAGGAGTATAAGTCAAAAAGTGTAAGTTT
>JAGFPH010005939.1:16339-54880 GCA_018207615.1 Philaenus spumarius
TTGGGAGTATTTTCAATACACATTGCATTGCGTGCTTCGCACGCCAACCCCCTTATTGGGAGTATTTTGAATACACAATACATTGCGTGCTTCGCACGCCAACCCGCATATTGGTAGTATTTTCAATACTCAGTGCATTTCGTGCTTCGCACGCCAACCTCCGTATTGAAGAAATTTTCAATACACCGTGTGTTGGGTGCTTCGCATGCCAATTTTAAGCCTATGTGCAATAGCGCGCGTAGACAGAATCATTATTTTTCAAATCGCAGTACGTTCCCGTCTTATATTTTTTCTGAAATTCTGAAAGCAATTCGGATAGTTGGAGTTTTACTGTAAGTTAGACATATTGTATTTTTTAAGAAAAAACATACCATTTAAAACAAACTGAAACAGTCGGTTAGCATGGATTCTAATGGTTTGCGAAAAGCAAAAACTTGGAATGTTTTGTACGCATGTAAATCAATGCCACCGTAATTTAAATGTACTTAATTGATTCAATGTTTGTATTCAAAGTTAAACAATTTGTAACAGTTGACGCGGGACTAGATGGAGAAGAATTTGCACACAAACAGCATAGCATTACGTTGGCTCTATTTGGCGTTAGTTGAAAGCACGGCTGACGGCTGATTGAGAGGACATTCGCGATGGTGACCGCTTCTGAGGACTAGGATGACCTCTTGGTGACAGTAAAGTCACGTGCGTGAACGTGGTGTGGCAGATGCACGACTTCTCTTCCTACTGTACCTTTGTGGGCTGTGCTGCGTCTTCGGATTCCTTTGATGTCTAGATGATAAGAAAAACTATATGGAAAACTCATCGGTTAGGTTGAGTTAGAGTAATGTATGAATCTGTCGCATTTATAGTGCACTCTTATCTTCATTTTCGCTTAAGGGTCTGCTCCAGTAAACGAGAAAGCAACCGGAAACGAAAACGCTTTTAACTATATCCCTATCTAAACAGTGCAATTTCTTGCAGCTGAACGCTTTGACATTGCCTCATTTCAAACCATTTTATAAGTCCATCTTTTGTAATTGATTGTTGATAAAAACAGAACTGAATATTCTTTATAAAATTTCGGATCCGGCTTGCAAATTATTTTTCATTATTAATTTCTTATTGTGTTAGGAAAAAAAATTCAAACTTTGTACTTAAAAAATGTCAGTTACATAACAAATCAAAAGCATTAAAAGAAAAACTAAATTGCAACACGGGTGCATATTGTGACTGTGCTTAAAATGAGACCTTGCAAACAATTTTATGATAAAAATAATAAACGAAATAAATGGTTTGAAATTTAACATTGCTCTTATGGGATACAAATTAAAGATGGCCGCCACTACAGCAGACCCTTAAGGCTCGGATCCCTTAATTCAAACGGCATTTCAATGTTAAAATAAGCTAACAATACCTTCACTTTTAAGTATATTTTTGTGTTATTTTCGTCAAAAACGAAAGCTGTTTTTTTTTCCCCCTTAAGTAAAATAGATTGTGAGTGTTGATTGCCTAGGTTTTTCGCAACTGAGTAAAAAATTAATAAAGTTTACAATTTTCTACTATTTACATTATACGTTTATGAAACAATAAAACGGTTTTTGAAAATGTATTCAGCAATCGACATCTGCGTATGACTGTACTTCAAAATGAAACCAAATTTTTAAAATTATTCCACGAATTAACGGGAAAAAATTACTTATTCTGTAGCATTGCTCTTATGGGAATCAGATTCAATACGGCTGTCAGGGTTCCATAAAGTTTGCCTACGCAGTACTACATTAATTATATTTAGTAATATTGATAGTTTAAAAGTTGTTTTGTTTGGTCCATGTTTTAAGTTCTTTGAAAACATGGTTATTTTTAGGTCCCAAATTTTATAACGTTGTGCCACAAGGTATACAATTTGGTCTTCCATTACAGGCAATAAAAGGTAAACTAAAAAAATGGTTGTTTTCTCTTTGGAATGATTATGTTGAGGGCTTATTTAGGGTAGTTGAATAATGTGTAATTACTAGCTGGGTGCCCGTGCTTCGCTACGTTTTAAGCTCGATGAAAAAATATAAATTTAAAGGCATCCAGTAGTCTATACTCTTTGTTAATACGCTATTTACACTACTTTCATAGCTTAAGTTTATAAATTATTCATCTTTCAGTTTTATTAATACTTGTCGAAGGACAGCCTTTTTATATGCTTATTTAAAGAACCTCCTTTCTAATGCTTTTTACTTTTTAATAACCTTAAACGCAAAATATTTTAAAATCCCGTCTTATTGCACATCTAAAGCATAAGGGGAACCACTATTTGTTAAGTCTCAAGTTAATATGTTTTGTCGTTTTTGAGAAATATAGATGAATAGTGAGTCAGTGGCATTTGGCTTTTATCTATATTTCTAACGCTTTTTACTTTTTAATAACCTTAAACGCAACATATTTTAAAATCCCGTATTATTGCACATCTAGAGCATAAGGGGAACCACTATGTTAAGTCTCAAGTTAATATGTTTTGTCGTTTTTGAGATATAGTGATCATCAATGAGTCAGTGGTATTTCGATTTTATATATATAGATAAATGTGATATGTATGTTGATGTGTACGTACAGGTGTATTGAGGTGTTTGTCTGTGTTGATCGTGTTTTATATTTTTGGTTGTACAGTGCAAGAAAGTGTCATTGTTTCGGCCAGGATTCTATAACTGGGCTTCAGCAAGAATGGACATTGAGTTTATTAACTGGCTCCTTTGTGTGTCTTGTATTTGTTAATCTTTCCTCAGCAGTATTTGTTTTGTTTAAAAAATAATTCAGTTTTGTTTTTACATGTTTTTCATGATTGTTTTAGTTTACTTATATTGTTCGTCTATATATTTGTTTTGAGTATTGTGAGCGGTCTTGGATGGATTAATAAAAACATATTTTATTTAGTAATAATAAATAGTTAATGATCCTGTCTAATAATTACTCAGACAGTCGACAAAATTTTGAAGTATTATTGAAGACACAAAAACATCAAAACATTCAATGTTTCACAAAATTAAAATTAAATAATAAAAAACACCCATAGAAAGAGGCAAAAACCAAACAGAGAAACTAACTTGTACAATAGATTAAAGATGCTGTACACAGATGTCTAATATTAATAAGTTAAGAATATCGCTTTTTAGTTATAAAACAAGCTCCTTGTCACATTGGATAACTACTCCGCAGAGAGTACATACCTCCCTTCCTTACTGTAGAACTACTATTGTAAACATTTGTAATTACACTGTTCTTAGGAATTCGATACAACTCAAAGTATGCGGTTGGAACTTTGGTGAACCTCGATCTTAAAGGGAAACAAATTATCCACTAAGTTAAGCTTCAGTGAGGGTTCGATTGGCTGGAGAAACCTGGAAGAAATTTTAATACAGACTATTTAATTACACAACTTATTTCTAACGAATGTATTTTTGAAACTAGTAACGAGTTTATTCAAGCTGAAGTGATGTTATTCTAGTTTATTGCTAGTATATAGATTTTAATAGTCTTCGGAGAAATATGGAGTCAGTAAAAGGACACGTAAATTATACTATCACAACAATCCAAATGATAACAATATGTACAAGTTACTCTCCACAAGATTTACATTTAGTTTGAAGAGTAAGATGGTGCTTCTTATAACAAAGACGTGGTAACCTTTCATCATCCCCATTTTGTAAAGATTATAATAATGAAAAGGACAGCCTATATCACATTGCCCTGAATAGAAGGGGCCCAATGCTAAAGGGACACCCTGAAGCACACTTCTCTCAACAGAAGAGGGCCATAGTATGGAGGCACACTTGGAGAATACCCAACAGCCCATTCCTCCGAACAGAAAAGGCCCATTACTGTGAGGCAGGCTTAGAGAAAAACTTACAGCCTCTTCTCCTGAACATAAAATAACCAATACTATGAAAATAAGCAGACTTAGAGGACACCCTACTAAACATTCTCCTGAACAGAAGACGCCCAATACCATGAAGGCAAACTTAGAGGACACCCTACCACACATTCTCCTGAACAGAAGATGCCCAATACCATGAAGGCAAACTTAGAGGACACCCTAACACACATTCTCCTGAACAGAAGATGCCCAATACCATGAAAGCAAACCCGTACTATTGGTACGAATTTTAACGGACACCCTAAAGCTCATTTCTCTGAACCGAAAAGGCTCGTTACTGTGAGGGCAGAATTAGGCAAAATTTAAAGAAGGTTCAGGGTATTATACTCCGTTCACCTTGCCGTGGCGCCTGAATGATTAGGAGACCCTTTGCGTTGGCACGCGCACTCACGAGCACCCCCCACACCCTCGACCCGGACGGTCAGGTATCAGGCAGGTACACAAGTACTGGAGACGCTACACAATATTTAAGTTGAATCTTTATCCTAATTATATGATTATTTTTGAAATCTTCGTTAAATTCTGAGAAAAATGAGTCCACACAACATATTGTTAGGACCAAAAAAGTGGATTTTGGGGACTTTAATAGTTAAATTAACGACTCCAGCAATGTAAAAACACGTTTATTAACAATTAATAAGTATTTACCTTATTCAATATAATTTAATAACTCGTACAAGAATAATTGGAGGAAACATGTTAAGAAATAAATCAAACAAAAAATAATCGACTAAATGAACCAAAATAATATTACGTCTTGTGTCGTTTTTATCTTAATATATAAAAGAAAAACGATAAAACCGTGCCAAGAATAGTAGGCATCCTTCCCGATGTCGTACCCCCATCAACCATATACTTGAAATGTTTGTATTGGTGTCTATTTTTCAGGGAAAATACGAAAACGGATGTATCTATTACCGGTTTCAAGATGGCGTCCAAAAACAGAAAATTACACAAAGCAGCTTATTCACTATATCTCTTTCACATAGGCTAAACGGTTTGTCCGATTCAAGTTTAGACGGAAAATCGTCAGTCAGAAATTTAATTGTCTACAACTTTCTAATTTACTGTTTTCCTCTATCTCCCACCGTTACTTCGTCAGACACGGAAACGGCAAACATATCACAGTGAAAAACATATTTCCCTAATGTAATGTCGTGTCTGTCCCGAGTAGTGTGTATACTTCCAGCTGTCGGACACCAATCAACCATATACTTTAAATGTTCGTATTGTTGTCTACTTTTTAGAACAAATCCGAAATCCACGATAACTATTACCAATTTCAAGATGGCGTCCAAAAATGGGATTTTAAGGTAATGCGAGATAAATTTACCACAACTTTCCTACCCATGGCGAGTAAACGGTTAGTTGAATTTCACTTTTGATGAAAAATTGTTAATCAGAAATTTAATTTAATTTAATGATATGGATGAAACAACAACGGTTGGTTTTAGATGGAGTTGGTGTAGATTTTGACAACTAACTGCATATTATTACTAACAACAGTAGCGAAGCACGGGCATTCAGCTAGTATACATATATATTATCGTAATCATGTCGTATTTGGTATCATTTTCTTTGAAAATGTGCGGAGGTTACAAATATACCATTATCAGTTATTAAAGTTTGAGTTTTGCGAAAATCGCAGTTACGTATTGGACGCCCTAGTCTATGAGTCATCTACCTGGCGGGCGGGACGGCTGCATTTGTGTGCATGTGTGTGTAAGGGTCTCCTAATCCTTCAGGCGCCACGGCAAGGTGAACGGAGTATAATTCTACACTTTACATTTTGTTTCAAGTCGAAAATCACCGACTGGCTATCATCACCTGAAATCAACTTTTTCTAACGAGACCATCCAGGGGAAAACCATCAAAGTAACCGATCAGCTACAAAGATGATTTAAATGTATAGGCTATTATTTAAAACAAGTTTTGGAAGCTGACTTATAGTACATAGAGAGACGTCGCATGACTCATAGTTCGCTTCTTAATGTCATGGCACGTCCAATAAAATTAAGTAATACATTTTTATAACTTTTTAAACAGAACTATTAGTTTGGTTTCAAGTTTTTGGTGCAACAAAATTATTAAATAAAGCTCATTCAGGTTTAAAAAATTATCATATCATATATTTTCTGACCGTAAAACAAGAGAAATATTTTAACTTCCTTTACATTAAAAACCTGTGTTAAGAAATTGTAAAAAAAACTAATTAAAATTTATATTTGAAATCGATAATCCTTTTTCAAGAATCATAAAATAAAAGAAATAATAATTAACTATAAAATACTTATAGTTCAGTTGATTTACATAAACTAAATAAATCCTACACTTGCAAGACTACTTGTTGTTTTGGATTAGACTTAAGCATTTATTTTACTCATTTTAGGACAGGAGTGCCTAGCATTTGAATCCATCACTTGCTTCATTTGAACATTGTTTGTTTTTTTTCTACACATGCGACTAGTTAAAACCATAATTTTCTCAAGTGCATCATTTCAATGACATGATATTCCTGCCATCTTGCGTTCTCGTACCATCCTGTTTCTCATCTCTTATTGGACCAATTTGCTAAAGTGAAAGTCCTTTATTATTTTCTCTAGGCCAATGAAGAAAGAGGCCCAGGCACTTAGGTTGATTGGATTACAAGGGGCATTAGTTCAGGATACCTTGATGCATTTATCAGACTCAAAATGTCGACGACGAAGATAAACGAGTTCGATGTTTTACAAATGCTTGATATAAATTGCGTAGGCGGTTTTCTGATTTGCTATTAATTAGTTGTTAACACCACAAAAGCACAGATGTGAACAATTCTGAATATATATATAAGTGTGTATTGTTACATGTATATAAATAATTATTGCATTATACAATTATTCGAGTCAATAAAGCGAAAAAGTTGCTAAAACTTCTAAAACCACAGAAAAAATTAGATTTTGATACTTTTTTAGTGACTGTTTATTCGATTAAAAAAAAATCAGATATATTCTACATGGAACCTTTAAGTATTTGTATTGTTTATGAGGTAATTGTTCCTATACAATAAATATAAATTCCGTTGGCTTAATATCTCAAAAAAGAGCTTAAATTAGAGACATATTTCCCTTCAGTGTTAAATTAAAAAACAAACCATTAATATCTTGATAAAAAGCTGTTAGTTAAAATGCGTATCTGTTAAAATGGAGTTATAACCCTTAAAAATAAATATTAGTTCATCCAGTGAAGCAAGAAACCTTAAATTAACTTAAACTAATTAACTTAATTAAACTTAAACTTAACTTAAGTCTTTTAAGTGATAATTAGGATTAGTAAACCACGCTTATTTCTATTAAGTGCGTTCAACCTGTATAAATAAGATAGCAACCCCTACACAATAAGTATTAATTATTAACTTCCCACACACTATAGAGATCGAGTATTCGCCTCTTAAGTGATAAATAGAAAACGTAAACTAGGTACTCATATTTCGATAACAAGCATTTGAATGATAATAATGGCAACCAACTTGTATGCAATAAATGTTACTTCTCATAATTAACATGAAGGAGCTACAAACCTGCAATTATGTCCTTAAATGGTTAAAAGAAATGATTTGAACCGGGTACTTTTATGACATTTTACGTTTTGATGGATTTTGGGGGAACCAGACGGTTTATAAGGTCGTGTAATAAAACAAATTGTGAAGTATAATCTCCTATTTATCTACTTACATAATTTGGTTTTTCCTCACTAACACACACGGCACTTTCACTGGATAGATTTATTTATTTTACACTTCACTACTGAACTCTATTCCTTGGTTTTGATGATTCCTGGATCCATTTAATGTATTTAGCTTGATTGAAAACTTTGTTTGATGATTATATTTTAGTTGGATGATTTGTTTTTTGTTACTGACAATGAAGTTACTTTATTAAACGATTAATGTAAAATAAAACTGATGCATCTTGAAAGGTTTGGTCTAGGCGTTGATTGCTTGAATTTTAGTTGACGACAGACCTCGTGCCCTCTCTAAAATTTCCCCACCAAACAGTTTCACGCATTTCAATTCTTCTTTGATTGGACTATTTGAATTTATATTGCTTCCAAATAAACATATGTGACAATATTTTTTTATATCTAGCTCTTTCGAATTGAATCGATCTTTACTGATATTTATTTATGTAATTTTTTTAAAATTATTATTATTAATAATTTTCTTAGTAAGTTCTTATTGGTTGCTGGTGTTTACCAATAACCCTGACAACGTGTACCAAAGTTTGGACCAAATCGGACGAAAATTCGGCCGTTTGAGTGCGAACACATACATATAACATTTTTAATTATACCCCAAAACGTGTTCTCGGGACCATGATCGGTGCTAATTAACCACATCCGATCTTAGATCTCACCATAAGATTCACTGAAATAGTTCATCTATCCTATATAAATTCGTCAGTAAAATTATTTTGACTACGAAGTAATGTGTAATTAAAACCTACTAATATTTTTTTTCTAGTTTTGCAATCGTTTTTCCTTGTGCTAAGCTATCACAGATATGTTCAAACTATACTTATATTAATTTATAGTTATCTACAATAATAATAATAAATTTACTTAAGACATAAAATTCAAACATACGCCTAAACTAACCTTGAGTCTCTGACATTCTCTTCTCGTAAAGTTTACGAAGTCTATATTATATACAACCTATAAAAAGTAGTACAACTACGAGGTGATATGAACAGGAAGACGTACCTTCTAAAGTAATTATGTGACATCTTTAAATACTTAGGATAGAGTGTAAAAGTCGTAATACCATTTTAAAGGTATATTTTTGTGGTAACTTACTAACTTAACTGCACTAGTTATGTCGTACATTCAATGTAATCTTATTGAACAACTCGGGGAAACCCCTGCGTGCTCCGCACGCCAACCGCGTTGGAACCTTCTACACACATAATCGTGTTATGTTTTCTTTATAATAAATATTGGTTAGCATTAATAATAACACAAAAGTTAAGATGGTAAATAATGTTAAATGTTCAAATCAAATTATTTCGTACATTTTATAACAGCAGTTATAATAAAGGTTAAAAGAACCATCAAGGCTCAGGTCTACACTTAAATAAAAACCATACCTAAAATTTATTGCTTCAAAGTTTGAAATCAGCTGTTAATGGAAATACAGCTGAGCAAACAGCTGTTTTATCTGTTATTTTATTCCATTGGTTACTATGGTAATAAATGTAAATACATTCAAGAAATATGTGTTGGTTCGTTTGTATAGGCCTAACTTAAGAATTTTTTCCGACTATATTTACAAATATTGAAATTTAAAAAAATGTTTTCATCAAAATGAATTATAGCCTGTGTTACTCAGAGATAGTGTAGCTTTGTATTAGTAAAACTTTTTTTTCAATCGATTGAGTAGTTCGAGAGATTTCCCCCTACAAACAAACAAAAGAAAAAAAACTTTACCTCTTTATAATATTAGTATAGATGACAAAATTTGTCCAACACGTTATATAAAAGCTATGAACACAGAAGTCGACTAAATTTATATTATGTAAGACAGGAAAATGTAAGTAAAACTAGAATATAGACATTAATTAATAATAAAAAACTTCGAAGAAATACTTACAAAAAAAAACATAAATTTTTATATAATTACAAGAAATCCAATGCCTTTATTAATAACAGCGTCTGATTGCAATCCCGCTATAATTACCAACCAGTTTTATAAGTCTTGCAAAAAACAACCTGTAAATAAGCTCTTTATATAATCAACATTAAATCAATAAAATATCTCCGCCGTTCCAGTTTGAACGACGCGCTAATTGGCGTGTAAGTGAAAAGTAATAAGAAATGCTAAAATATGAAAATGAGCCCGCGATAGAGGAATGAGGTGCGAATCGGTGAGGATTGGTGAGTATTGAGTGGTTACTAATTACTCATTTGGGTAGGGAGGCGTTTTAATCCATCATCCACGGGATCAGGTGGCCGGTGCCGCGGGCGACGTCGCCTACGATGCTAATGAAGGCTCAGAAGAGGATGGACTCGAGATAAACTGATAATAATTCGGACGAACGGTGTACAAGATTGATGTGATAAAATTGGAAAAGTTGAAAGTGATGCAACAAATTATAGACTCATAGTGTGCTTAGTTCGTTTGATTACTGAAATTAAAGTTTCAACTTTGTAGGGGTCTTTACCATGAAAATAACGCACAAACCGTTAAAGAATTACCGTACGTCTGTTTGTCTGCCACGGTAGATTTTTTACAAAATTGATAAATTTATCACATTGAAATTTGAAGTAGTTACGAAAGAAGAAACCCCGTTTAAATTTCAATAACCAATTTGCAATAATATTTTACTACGAGTTTTAGGGGAGGGGGCGAAAGTTTGGATCCACAAAACAAAATATTTTATTATGATTTTGGGGGCGACAGTTCGAACAAAACAAAAAAGTAAACAACATTTATCGTGTTTTTTTGGGGGGTGAAAAGATTAGATCCACAAAAAACATGTTGCCGCGATTTGTGGGGAAGGGGCGAAAATTTGGATTCACAAAAAATATTTTAATATGACTTTGGGGGACGAAAGTTTGTATAAACTATATACTATCCATTTGTGTAGTTATGTCATTGTAAACCCTACATTAATTTCTGAAAAGTTTAATAAAGTTAATCATTAGTTGTTATACATAAAGACTTATCCTACAATTGGGATCAGTTATTGAAAATGGCGAACTTAAGCAGCTGTTTTATGTGTTACTAATTAGTTGCTATGGTAATAAATTGAAAACTGTGAGTGATAACGCCGTGTTAGATGTGTTACGCCTACATCAGTAAATTAACAGACACCAGTATATAACGCACTCTCCTAAATACAGCTGAGACTTGTTGCCAAGTCAATATTAAGACGAGGGGCAGGGGGTTGTTTACTTTACGAAATTTTCCAGTCAGTGCTAGCAGGTGTGGCCCAAGGCATTCTTTAAATAATCAAAATTTAAAAATTTAGTCCTGTATAGTTAACATTACAAAAATACAGTATTAACTGATTATTCTTGTGAACGATTTAGATTGAATTCCTTATGGAAGTATATAACGTCCTTATACGTGTGCAGATTGAGTTCCTGAAACGAAAGTATTAGAATTATATTATAGTTATGTTTATTTTTTCTTTTGTTATTTGTATGGGCTGTTTCTTAAAATTGTTTTAGAAATAAATCGTTTCACTTTTATATTAAACTAGCTCACCCGTGCGAATATTTCGCAAGTTTAATGCTTACCTGATTTAATTTAGTTTATTTATTTTCGTTGATTTATAGATAATAATTTATAACGATTTATTTTATTTTATGGATTTGCGTGATAGAATGCATAATATAGAATGTAAACAATCTAACAGCTGTCATGTTAGCTAATCAGATTGTTAATATATTGCGCCTTTCGTTATGAATCATATGAACTTTCATACATGAAATTTTTTAAGTTTTAAGCTGTTTGTCTATTTTTTGTCAAAAGCGGTGAACCTAAGTTTTAAAATGACGTTTCAATCATTAATTTTGACGAAGAATTAAGGGAGATGTGGTATTTCCACAAAAAACACCTTTGAGAAAGAATACCATGTGTCCCAAAAGTCCCCCCCCCCCACTTTGGGACTTTGGGTTGATACAACCTTGCTTTGTTATTCATAACTGTGCATGTTTGTCGACTATTAATAGTAAAAAGTCCAGTACCTGGGAATTCCAGAGGGCTTAGCTTTACTGTTTTTATAATAATTACTATGTTTTATAGCTTAGATTGAGTGATTAAACCCTTGTATAAAATAACAGATGTATGATGATTTTTAACATTTCAATGTTTTAAATGGGGAAAAATTATAACTTTGATTGGCCATTGTGTTGGATAGAGTTGACATACAGACCTCCGCTTTGAGCCAATCTTCTTCTTTTATCAAGGCCTTTAAAATGAAGAGTCATTCAATAGGGGTTCTCATTTAAAATTTTCGACTTAGCCCCAAAATACCCCATTTTTTGGGGAGGGGTTGAAATTTACAATACACCAAAAAACACAATTTTCGTTCATGTTAATAATCCCCAAAGCAAATCTGTTTATTTCCATTAATAAAAAAATAATAGGGGGGCGGGACTTTTGGGACATATGGTATATAAGGATAGAAGAGGGCTTTTAAAATATTTCACAGGGTGGCCCATAAAACGTAGATACGCCTCTGCCTGTGAAGTTGTCAATAAATAAGGCACAACTGGAAAGTAGCTTCTAACCCACATTTTTCCAGTTAGACAGCTACAGAAAAAATCTGTTATATCTGTCATCCTGAGTATCGTAACTATTGTAAACCTCAGTGATTTTAACCTCTAATTGAGTTTTCCATGTTATAAAACCCTGAAGATAACTACGCAGTTGTAGAAACTTTGTTCGTTTTAGAATATGTCAGTTTACACTCATTACACGTTACGTTTAAACTACTAATTGGTCAGCGTGAAATATCTACATTCATCGACTAAATGGTCCAACAACTCCGGTAATTTCCTAGATCCGACCAAACCAGTTTCGTGGGCTCCAACTGACTTTCAAGTTCTGGTTTCATTATCCAAGCTAGTTGCACTTTCACTTCATTAAATAGGTTTTGACAGCTTTGCCCAATTAAATTCCTAGTTGAAAACAAGTGCTACCGTTTAGACTTTAATTATTTATTATTCAAGTTAATAGGGTGTATTGCATTTGCCTGCTTTCCAACGTCCACGCAAAAATTTCAGAACCTGAAAATAATTATGTAAAGCGTGTTCCAGGATAAAAAAAATCGGGTTTTTTTTTCAAAAAGTAACTGAAAATTTTAATTGACTACAAATAATTAATTTGTTTATAAATGTACACTTTGACTCTCTAAATACCATTTAGATAAGCATAGCGTGTACTATACCTTGTTCACCGAGAGTTTAAAGTGAAGCACCTCCCCCTACAATATTTAAGAGTCGGGCAGACTGTGTCACACGTGGACCTATCTCAGGGACGAACGTGAACGTTAGGGTGGTCTAGAGAAGACAAAGTTTGTTTACTAAGAACTACTGTGAATCATACGCAAAGTCACCCGTCCCACACGTGATGTTCATTTTCCTCATTGGCCCAAATCCCTAACGCCAGCCATTGTAAGTTGGTGCTTCACTTTAAACTCTCGGTGAACAAGGTATAATTGATATGAAAGTGTTCAATAGAACCACATTATTCATTAAACTTTCCCGTGCGCGGCATCAACCTAGTTATCAAGACGGGTTGCCGCTACTTTTTGAGCAATTGGTGCTTTCTGCTCTAGAACAATTGTTGGTTTTTAAGTGATAAACTCTGTCCTATACAGATATTCCTAGAGCCAAAGTCCATAGGGTTCAAGCAGAAGATCTCGGAGGCCAAAACGTACTATCTTCCAACTATACGGCTTCCAAAAATATTGATTTAAAAACATTTTGGTCTGGATTTAAGTGTGTGGAAGGGCTTTATCATTCATGAACGTTATGTTCTCTTACTATTGAGACTAAGTTACGAAAAATTTGAACTTATGAACCAAACTATCCAAAGTGATTATAAATCCTGAATGAATGTAGGAGTTTTGTCTACGGGTATCAGGTAGAAAGGGTCCCCATCCGCGAATTCCTCATACTGTGGAGTTTTGCCTACGGTTGGGGGTGGGCGCGAGAGGGGGAGGGGGAAAGAGAGAGATTCCTGTAGAGAAGAGAGACAAAGAGACTCTTCTAGCGATTATAAAAGAAAGAGTTCTGCCAGGTACAAAAATTATCACTTTACAGGTACCGTATTATCACTTTATATAATTAGAATAAAAAAAAAAACTAGAGGACTTACCTAAACTGTTTAGTCACAGTATTTTGCCGATAACAGTATGATTATAATATTTGTATAATTATAATATTTCGTCGTATTATAATTACGAGAAAGGTGGATGCTCTTTAATAATCACTACAAGAAACGGTGTCTCTCTCCCTCCCTCACACTCTCTTTCTCCCGCCCCCACCGTAGGCAAATCTCCGCACCAAGAGGTTGCCGACGGCATCCCCCCCATCTACCTGACACCCGTAGGTAAAACTCCGATTCCCATCCTGAATATAGATGTGCATTTCGTTTTTAAACTAAAACAAACAACTTTTTGTTCTAGAAAGATATATTTGAATAGTCATAGACACTAATAACCGTTTCAAAATCTTCTAAACTTAACCCTAGAAGTGGCAGGTCATTTTGGTGCGTCTTTTTTAATTTTCCAAATATAGTAATTATATCCCAATCCAAAATTATTCAATAGCTTTTTTGTAGAAAAGGGTCCAAAGAATTAACTAAAAAATTTTTTGATGTAAAAAATTTTAAAAGTTATTAGCTCAAAGCACAAAATGTTCACTGACGGAAGCAAAATCCTAATTTATGCCTACATAAAATAAACGGTACCAGAAACTGGCATATACTTTCTCACAAACATATTTAAAATATTATCGGACAATGCATTGCGTGCTTCGCACTCCAACCACCGTATTGGGAGTATTTTCAATACACAGTGCATTGCGTGCTTCGCACGCCAACCCGCATATTGGGGGTATTTTCAATCCACAGAGCATTGCGTGCTTCGCATGCCTCGCCAATTTTAAGCCTATGAGCTATGGACACACATGTGCTATAGACAAAAACAAAATATAAAGTAGGCTAATTTCTACTCATTTAGCCTATAAATATAAAAAATAAAAGTTCGGCTCCTAGCATAAGAAATACGAAATTTGCGTAGCAGTGAACGTATTAACACGTTCAACATTTGCAGATTTTTTAACAATATCTCAAACTGCAACCTAAACAGATTAATTGCCTTTGGCCTGACACTAATTATACTTAGGCATTTATTACTAGGCCTACGTAATAAATTTATCCTTTATCTTCAATCAAAATTAAAATACATTCTGAAAAGTATATAAATCCAATTAATGTTATTTAATTAGGAAAGAAATAACAATCAGACAAACATAAACCAATTTTTATTTTGTTGTAGAACAAAACTGATAAAATTCTCAGTTTTATCAAACCCTGGGGACCTCAAACTGATAAAAGGCTTGAACCGATGAGTAACAATCGCAAGACTAGACCAATCGAAATAATTTAATTTGATCGAACATAACCACGGATCAGTAATCCGTGTTTTACACGCGGCCAAGTTTCATATTATATACCAATTAACATGCGTAACGCGAGCCCAGATCGCTTACAGTGATTATCCGCGTTTATTGTTTCGTCATAAACCCTCCGACACCCTCCAGTCTTGTAAACTTTGAGGATTTATAACGTAGTAAACCGACTGGTCACCGCAACAGACTGCATCGGTTGATTTACTACCGTTTAATGATTTATTCAGATAAGTCTTGCTGTATTCTGTTGATTGCGGCGTAGAAACGTCAACAAGTTTAGCTGTCCAGGAAAATTAAACCGTAAGATTGTATTATTTGGCGTTCGTGCTACACACATAAGGCAGTTACATCTCCGACTCAATCGCATGTTAAGGCTCCATACACGCTCCGGGAAATTGCACTTTTATCAAGTTTTACGTCATACCAGTACAGTATATTTTGCACAGATAATCAATTGTGCAGTTAACTTACCTGAACTTGAAAACGTGTTTAAACAATTTTACAACAATTAACTGTTCACACAAAAAATCGTCAGTTTCTTCAGACTTGCATCGTCACTTTATCTGAAGTAAAAAGAAAACATTAAGGCTTTTATTGAAACGTGTCTTATCCTACCCGATTTGTGATACAAAAACAGTTTAGGCTGCGACAAGATGGCAAAGCAAATACATTTTTAATATTATTTTTTGATCGAAAATGTGATTCCGGAGTCGGTAGTAAAGGAATTAAAGAATACTAACAATGCAAAGATATCTTGTGTTAATTATAACCTAACAACTTAAGTGGAAAATAATTTTCCCATCTGCAAATGTATTAAAATTGTGTTTCTGCAGCAAACATTTCACTATGATGTTTTTGTTCCACGAATGATTTGCTGTTCGAGATATTTAGCAAAACTCCCAAGTGAAATGTTTGTAGAGAAATACGTTTTAAATATACATTTTGCGTGCGAATGTTTGAATAAATGTAAAGGAAATATTATTTTCTAAAATATTTTTTTTTGATTTGGCATGACATCGATTGTCTACGAGGTATTAGCAAACACGATTTTTAAGATGGCAGCTAAAGCACAGACACTGTGGTAATGCCAAATAAAGGACTATCAGGAACAATTTTTTAAGCATTTACAAAAAACACTGCAGTAGATTCTTTTGAAGAAAAACTACTACCGATTGGACTGATGTAAAAAATATTATTTCCTGAAGTTGACATCAACTGTCCGAATACCTGCTGAAGCTGAATCCACTAACATGTTCACTGCTAAGGACGCACATGTGAGCTTGACACTGAACACTATGAGAAGCGGCCGAAGCACATAGCATTGCGTGCTTCGCACGCCAATCCACTTACTTGCAGAATTTTCAATACACAATGAATTGCGTGCTTCGCACGCCAGCCCCCGTATTGGGAGTATTTTCAATACACAGTGCATTGCGTGCTTCGCACGCCAACCCGCATATTGGGAATGTTTTCAATACACATTGCATTTCGTGCTTAGCACGCCAACTACCGTATTGGGAGTATTTTCAATCCACAGAGCATTGCGTGCTTCGCACGCCTCGCCAATTTTAAGCCTATGAGCTATGGACACACATGTACTATGGACAAAAACAAAATATAAAGTAATTTCTACTCATTTAGGCTATAAATATAAAAAATAAAAGTTCGGCTCCTAGCATAAGAAATACGAAATTTGCGTAGCAGTGAACGTGTTAACACGTTCAACATTTGCAGATTTTTTTTACAATATCTCAAACTGCAACCTAAGCAGATTAATTGCCTTTGGCCTGACACTAATTATACTTAGGCATTTATTACTAGGCCTACGTAATAAATTTATCCTTTATCTTCAATCAAAATTAAAATACATTCTGAAAAGTATATAAATCCAATTAATGTTATTTAATTAGGAAAGAAATAACAATCAGACAAACATAAACCAATTATTTATTTGGTCGTAGAACAAAACTGATAAAATGCACAGTTTTATCAAACTCTAGAGCTCACACTGATAAAAGGCTTGAACTGATGAATAACACTCACAAGACTAGACCAAACGAAATAATTTAATTTGATCGAACATAACCACGGATCAGTCATCCGTGTTTTACACGCGGCCAAGTTTCATATTATATACCGATTAACATGCGTAACGCGAGCCCAGATTGCTTACAGTGATTATCCGCGTTTATTGTTTCGTCATAAACCCTCCGACACCCTCCAGTCTTGTAAACGTTGAGGATTTATAACGTAGTAAACTGACTGGTCACCGCAACAGACTGCAGTGGTTGATTTACTACCGTTTAATGATTTTAATGATTTATTCAGATAAGTCTTGCTGTTTTCTGTTGATTGTGGCGTAGAAACGTCAACAAGTTTAGCTGTCCTGCCAAATTAAACCGTAAGATTGTATTATTTGGCTTACGTGCTACACATATTAGGCAGTTTTTTAAAGCTCTTATTAACAAATTTCCATAGGAAATATGAGCTATTACAGTGGTTCTCATGGTGAGACCTAAGGTTAAGAGTGGTCAATGAGCACTATTTATACATTATGTATAATTATGTGTTCGCACTCTAACGGTCGGGTGTTACGTCCGATTTGTTCCAAATTTGACACACAAGTTGGTCTTTTAAGTCGCCAAAAAATACAAAACTCGGAAGCCAGTTTTTACAGGAAGTAACTGGAAGTAGAATTATAAGTTTTGTGTTTTATCTTAAAACTTAAATATAGGATATTATTCTGCACATTTTGTTTGTTACATTCCGTCTGGTTCTACCCAAATCAATCGAAACGTAAAATACGATAAAAGTATTATAATCCACGTGGTGATTTTACCTTGGGGCAGCACTTGTTACATTAAAACAGGAAAGAGGTACGCAAGTTAGTCATAACTATTCTCTTCATGTAACATTTGCCAGGAATTTACTAGAAAACTTTTGAAGTGATATTTATGTTTCTATTGCATATACCTTTCCAGTGATATGTCACAAGATAGGGGTTTCCATTTAAAAATGAAAGTTGCCCCCTTTACCCCCCTTCGTTTCAAAGACGACAACATTTTTACCCCTCACCTTAACCCGTCATTAGTCGCATGGATTTTATAACCCCATACGTCGCACATGGTCTTTTTGACATGGTTTTAGATAACATGGTTTTAAAAATAAAATAATAGAAGAAACATGTTTGACTTAGTGTTTTTTGGTTTATATTAAACTTATTTGCATTTTGTATAAAATAATACATAAATCCATAATTGTTATAAACATCAAAATTAAAATATAATTTCAAAAAGATAGACTGTTTACTTATAAATACTCAACACCAAAGTTAAAACTTTAAAAACACAATATTTGTAAGTTTAACGTGTTGAAATTATTCACAGGTATTTAGAATAAAAGAATTATTATAAAACAAAGACAAGTATAAAAATAAAAATTTATAAAATTGGTAAACAATCAAACGAATAAAAAACTAATACATTTTTAAATTACGTTGGAAATTAACGATTTTAAACTTACTCCAATATTGTAATGGTAAAATGCATACTTCTTATATAAACAAATATAATTATTACTTTTACTAACTTATACAGAATAACACACACATTTCGTTCTTTTGTCAGGCTAGTCACTATCACTCTCTTCATTTCCGCGGCGAGCACATTTGTCACATAAAGGCGTAGTGTGTCTCTACAGATGAATTTATGGCATGTCACACACCGCGCGTCATTGCTCGACGGCTTTTTTTGTACCCACATGGTTTGCAACGTCCAGGACCTGCTGCCTTCCAGGACTCTTACTAAAAAACTAAAGCGTTTTTGATTCATTACGCACCTTAACATGTCAACTCTAGTACCGTCTTAGCTCCACAAATCACTTATGTTTTGATGAGATTTCATGATGCAAGAAAAAATAAACAAACCCAATAGGGCCTTTAGTTTGACAACTGTTGTAGGTAAGACATCCCGTTCCCTACCATATTGATCTTTGACCTTGTCCATCCACTTTTTAGGTAGAAAAAGTGATAAAGCTTCCAACGGGGACCTAACATTACGGACCCTGTGAGCAGCAAGACAATATTATGGGCCCGAGCACGACCCCGTCTAGTAGGGTTGATATCTTTCAGATCTTTGTAAAATTCAGTAACACAATCCTTACCTAAATATCGTTTACCATCATCCATGTACTCTTTTTCTGATGGACGTGCCTTTCCACTACCTCGACCACCTGCTCCACCACGATGTCTGCCTATGTGCTCCCCGACTTCCTCCACTTCTTATGTTCTTAATATATGATGGACTGCCACTCCCTCTCGTACCTCCGTTGCTGCTATCTCAGGTTCTAATGATGTTGCCTCTTCTTCTCGTTCAAATGTTACACTGTTTTCGATTTCAGTCGCAGCATCTGCCAAATATTCACTATCTGATTTACCAGATTCTGTGTCGCTGTTATGGTTACTTCCACTTACGCATTCAATTTCATCCTCTTCATCCCTTATAAGAATGTCATCTTCATCTGTATGAAACAATTGTCTACGAACCGCTATCACTTCCTCTCGAAGAGATTAATTTCTTTCTCTTTCTTCCCTCTCAGTACTATATAAGAGTCTTCTAATTCGTTCTTCTTCGTCATTCATTTTTGGACTACATTAAGTAACACTTACAACAAATTAAACAAATTAACAAATTAAAGATGTCAAAAACACTAATTATAGAACAAACAAAACTATTGTACACAAGATAGTAATTTTTCTCTTGATACCAAAACTTAAATTATTCAAATAAACTTGTAATTATAAATCATCCAATTAAAGACAAAAACAAATAAAACGCAAGTGAAATGAAAATAACTATAGAAAAAAGTCAAACAATCGTCTTAGATCAATCACTATTTGTCGCACACGATCGAAGCGACATTATAAACAAATAACAGTCAGTCGCATATGGTCAAAACGACATTAGAGACTAGTAACACGGACGGTAGCGCACTTTCAAAATGACAAGGGCTTTAACAATCTGTTCACCACAATGCTTCAAGCTTGACTGAAATGCAATCACCTCACCCGATCTGTACTATAAACCTTCCCTAACAAAGTCCAGAAAGGAGACAGCCATTTCTTCAGAACTCAACTCTTAACTAACAAAAATGGTGCGAAACTGGCAAAAAGAGATGCATGCGACCGAAGGCGGGTAAAAACCAGAAAAAGTGATGTAATAGGTATAGTAGAGGTTTTACGTTAATATAGAAATATATTAAAGTTATATCGAGGTGTTCACGACTTATTTTACACTCTGTATATTTTTACATGTTTTAAGTTTAATTTATTTTTACATGTTCCATGTATTACACGTTCAACTCTGCAAATTGTTTACGGGTATAAAGAACTACTTGTTCAAGCTACAGTTGATTTTTCATCTCCTCTGGGCTGAATCAACTTATTCAAACTTAGAATAAGGCTCATTTAACATGCAGCATATCAAAACTTTGAACAGCCATAACTTTTTTCAGGATCATCCATTTTTCATTTTTATTATGTCGTTGTGTTTGTCTCATCAAGACCTTTAAAATGATATGCATAACAACCCATGCTTACATTTAAGATTTTTCACCGACTCCTGACGGGCCGTCCCCCAGAGGAGGTGAAAAATCAGCCATATTCTAAAAAAGTATTTTTTTATACCCATAAACAATTTGCAAAGTTTCAATTGTGTAAGTGGAACCTGGAAAAAGATATTGGGTTGTTCTGGGACTTTTTGCCACCCCTGTATATATTACTAGCTGACCCGTACGGCGTTGCCCGTGGTGGTTGGTATTTTCAGTCTTTTTAACGTAATTGTATTCTTTTTAAGTGTTCAGTCAGTGAGTGGTATTTGGCTTATATATATATAGATCTTAAATAATAAAAGCACTATTGTCATAATAATAAAAGATCTGAAATTATGATTTTAGTAACTTTGATCCCCCCAAACACATCCTAAAATTTCTAAATTTTCCATACCCTTTCTTACTGAGCACCTATGGCCTTAGAGGAAGCAACATATCAAATTTCATTCCAATCGGTTCTTTAGTTGTGATTTAATAACTTTGATCCCCCCAAACCCCCCCAAAATTTCGATATTTTCAAACCCTCTCTTAGTAAGCACCTATGGATCTAGAGGAAGCTACATACCAAATTTCATTTCAATCCGTTCGGTAGTTTTTGAGAAATCGTGATGAGTGAGTGAGTGAGTGGTATTTCGCTTTTATATATATAGATATAAATTGGAATGATATACATTAGTGTTCTGGGAACCGTGATAGGTGCTCATCGACCACGCCTGCCCTTAGGTCTCATTATAAGAGTCATTGCAGTAGCTCTTCTTTTATAAAGAAAATTTCTAAGAACGAGCTGAATTCATTTCGCCTCGAAGAATATTTTATGTGTACGTTATAATATATGCCCGTTTTCTGTTTCACAATCCATTTACTTTATACTAATTAAATCAAGGTTGCAGCATAATTTACCTTGTTTTGGAGACACTTGCAACAGTACGGATCAACATTGCTTACTAACCTCTGTATCACAAAAGAAAATTGTGGAGCTTATCTACTATCTACTACAGCCATCGCAAACCATCTTTCTGCTTGTTTATAGGCTAAAACGCTTTCAGTTGCGTAGGCTATTTGTATTTAAAATCTTTAAAGTTTCAAGCTGTAACCTTTTATTACGAAGGGACTTTCTCAACAATGACACTCCCTTTTTAATACTTAACAAATTTTAAGTGTTGCTTTAATTTCTTTTCAATTGTATTATTACTTCAATCCCACCAACAATAATGAATTGATACTTTGCAATCGGTCAGCATTACTGCCCGAGTAGGCGCCTCCCAATTACACAGTAATTTCACAAATCCACCTCGACGATCATTCTGTAATTTTATTTCGCCAACCATTACGCCCAAACTACTGCGCAATCAGGTCAATTTACCCGACAATTATGTTAAAATCAAATTTATCAAAACATGATCAAACGGTTTGTTTAATTCTGTACGTTAGGCGTTTTTACACGAGGAAATAGCTGGTTAATGATATTTAAATAGCAAATGAGTCGAGACCTACGCGCCTATTGATCAGGTAGTTGTTAACATAAGCAATATTTTAATCATCACTTCCCACTGTCGGCCTACTCTAACTTCTGCAACTCCTACTTACAGATTGCAGGTGTTCAGGTGATATCGTAGTGCTTACTGTTCCTTCCGTCGGTCTTTGTTTAAACATTTTTCTTGCTAACTCATTGCAACTGAACTATTTATTTAGGACTTACCGTCTTCAATATTCCTTTACCGTCGCTAAACGACGGCCGTTTCGGCTATTCAGCCATTTTCAATTACAGGGGTAACATTCCTCTACTTCTAATTCAATGTCTTCACACTCCGGCTGTTCACACTCTGTGCGAAATGGAAGGGACAGCGAGAAACATGGCGTGAGCACTTCAAAATATATGAAAATGTAAAGTTGTGTAGTATAATTTTTAATTACTTATTATTTATTTATTTGCATATTTATTAATATATAGTTGATAGAATTACTGAACATGTATTATACACAAACCTAACAATTTTTGAACGTATTTTGTTTTGGAATTATTGTATTAGTTTTGCCAATATTAAGTTATACGTGTTTTCCTAAGAACTACACACACATTCAAAAGGTTGCATCTCAGAGTCTATATTATGACTTAGGGAACGAGTTTGGTCTTAAGCTTTAGCTCTACTTCAAATGTTATTATGTCAAACTTAAATATGTACTTTTCACTTTTTTTTTAAACTTACAAACTTCAAAAAGCTTGATGTCGAGAAGTATTAGGTCTATAAATTTCAGGTTGGTTTGAAATTATTTACAATTTTTTTCTGGCTAATACTTTAGGAGACAGTTTTAAAAAAAAAACTGGGACAAGTTAAAAACTGTTATGTTTTTTTTTCTAGATGGCGGCACCCTCGGTGATGGGGGTGGGGTAGTTAGAAGTTTGGATTTTTCATCAGTGTACTAACCCATACAACATACAAAAAAAAATCTGAAATACTTTAATTAATGTAATAATTTATTACAGTTTGACTGGACTATAGAATGTTTAACTAAATTTCAGAAAACATTAATCAAATATGTAAAATTATATAATACGTGAAGCAGTTTTTCGTGAACACAACTTATTTTTGGACCAAATTTTTGAGTTGTCAAAAAATTCTTCTCATTTCGAAGTTTTGCAATAAGGTAAAAAATTCTTATCCTTAATGGCGTGAGCTAATCTCAAACGTCGGGGTTTCTCCACAAGATTAACATGGAACGAATTTAAAAACCATTTCCATACAAAACAGCTTATTTATAATAAGAAAAAAACTAATCCAGCTGCTTTCGTTGGGAGTAAATAATGATTTTTAAAGTATTTAGGAGGTTATAGGATCCTTCTTAATGTTAAACAGATAAAGTCCGATTCCCTTCGTTGGTATTTTTGTTCAAAGAACAGAAAATGCCTCGAGTTCAAAGAAGAAATATTGAAAACATAAGTAGCGTCTAATAACTGTAATACCAATAAATAAGCAACACTATGAAAAACTAAAAAACGACAGTTGAAAGATGAAACTTATATCATTCAAAGATGTGCACAAAAACATAAATCATATGTGTATGTTGCCGTTAAGGCAGATAAAATAAATAAACAT
This sequence comes from Philaenus spumarius, assembly GCA_018207615.1. Taxonomy (NCBI): domain Eukaryota; kingdom Metazoa; phylum Arthropoda; class Insecta; order Hemiptera; family Aphrophoridae; genus Philaenus; species Philaenus spumarius. Next base: position 40,136 of record JAGFPH010005939.1, read on the forward strand.
AACTTTTAGGTTAGACATAGACTGATGACAACTTCTTCAATGTATTTACATTCATTACCATAGCAACTAATTGAATAAACTAACACATAAAACAGTTGATTTTGATTTGCAGCTTTTAGTACGGAATAATATTTTAAGTTAGGACTATACTGAACCAACACAACACATGTTTCAACACACACAAACCAATAAAAACTTGCGTTAAGGAATTGAAAAATAAGAAAAAACTATGTTACATCCAAATTAAAAATAAATAAGACATATAGGCCTATTTATTGATATAATCAATTATCAATCATTGATAGTGAGTAACTTTTTGGTTAGGTTTTTGATTAAGGGTACACCTGAGCCTTACTGGTTCTTTAAACCTTTATTATAACTGTTGTTATTTGATTTGAACATTTAACATTATTTAGCATCTTAGTTTTGAGGTTATTATTAATACTACACCTTCATTATAAATAAAACATAACATATGTTCTTAGAAGGTTCCACCGGGGGTTGGCGTGCGACACGCAGGGGTCTCCCCTAGTTATTACTATTCTAGTTTTTGGAGAATTAGTGTAAAACGAAGTATTTAAAGGCTGATTTTAAGAATATGTTTGAATAAAAGTGTGTCAATTGAGGTAGAGGTGCAAATGCTCAGAGAATCTACAATTATTAACTTGTTTTATATACAAAACTTTTATCAAGAAAATGTTTCGTTGTGTATAAAAATCCCACCGAATTTATACCGTTTAGCATCAAAACTATTGAGGGTTTCATTTGTAGACACAGGGTTTAGATTTAATTCGTAAATTATGTATAAGAATTATTAAGTTCTGTTTTTGTAAAAATAAATAATTTCCTATGTTAATTATAAATGTGAGAAAATTTGATTTGTTAATAGTAAATTTTTATTTTATAAGATAATAAATGATTTATCATTTTACTCTATCAATTGAAAATACACAACAAATTCTTATTCTAAATTTGTTCTAAGAGTTCGTTTATAGTATACTAAAGTACAGAGAAAGTATAGTTAACGCAAAAAAAATCATGTTGAGTTTTTTTAATTAAATATCCGTTTTGGGACCCCTTGAGTCCAAAAAAGTGGTTTGTACAAAATGTCTGTCTGTATGTCTGCATGTATGTATGTATGTCTGTATGTATACAAAGCTAGAGCGAAAATTATTCGATCGATTTCAAACAAATTTGCACCAGACATGTCAAGTAGGCCTGTATAGATGCACGAAAAACGGTTTTGAAAATTGTTTAAAAACAACCCCCTTTTTGGCAAAAAAAATCAGTTATTATTAAAAAAAAAAAAACGGCTCTAATGATTTTGATAAAATTTGGCTTATTTGTAGCCTTTAATGTACCCTACCATATGCAAAAAACCGCATCTGTCTAAAAATTCTCGTTTAGCTAATAATAATAATAATAACTGATTTTTGCGGCGTTTTTTGCCATAAAGGGAATTTTTTTTTCCAAAATTTTTCAAACCTTTTTCGTGCATCTATAAAGGCCTAATTGACGTGTTTGGTGAAAATTTGTTCGAAATCGATTGAATAGTTTTCTCTATAGATAATAATAATAATATTTATTAGTTAATCTCAAACTTTAATAAAAATCACCTCTTCTAAACCACCCTACAAGTCACAGTGAATCTGTTTAATAATTTAAATATGTTTGTGAGAAAGTATATGCCAGTTCCAGGTACCTTTTATTTAGTTCAGTTTTCAAGCTGCAAAACAAGCTATAAGTTAACATGTACACTGTTCTGTGTTGGTTTGGTTGAACTCTCTTCTACTCTCAATCAGGTACAGAAATCCTGGAAGATATTTTAGAGAATCTAAAGTGGAAAAGTAGGAGAAAGTCTTCGAAACCGGCATTTAATAAACATTTGAACACCCTGAACGTAATCCATTGCATGATTAAACGCAGACTGTGACATCAGCACGTTGACACTACAGGAGCTTCTTGTATTGAAATGTGAGGCACTTGAATGGGGAAGACTTTGATCTTTAATCCTTCAGGAACTCCAAAACAGTGAACTAACAAGGCGCATACTACACTTAATAATGGACCTAAAACTAAGGCCACTAGAATAGACAATACTTACGAACAAATGTTTGAATGATGAGGTGTTTAGGGCGTAAAAGCAGTGTTCAATCACAGATAAAATACTTTTATCTGTGGTTCAATCCAATTAAAGCAGCAAGGTATCGAACAAAAGCCAAAATATATTTATGCAGATGTTTTAGATTGAACTTAATGCAAATTGTACCCAAATATGACACCTGGAAATGATTTCTTAAAGAAATTTTAATTCGCCTCACGGTTGCACATGCGCAGTACTGCATTGAGTTGAGCACTGATTTAAAAGATTTATAAATGAAATCTTCCTTTAAACTCTACAAAAATAGACTTAGCACGTTCTAGAACAATAAACTATCTTAGAAATTTCAAAAGGAAGACACTACGACGAGGTTATTTAAGATTCAGTTCAGACCGAATCAATCGTCACGTCAAATATCCTTAACACTTTCTCCTGTCAACTCTATTACGGAAGATGAATTTCTTGGCAAAAATATATATCAAGTACTCAACATGAGATGTACGCTTTCCTTATTCACCCTTTTAAAGTAATGCTACACCTAAGTATTAAAACTCTTTAAACTTTCACAAAATTCACTTTCTTGAAGTATATAAGAGGATTTTTTACTTAAGTTAATTCGCTAACTTAATCTTTGCTTCCACTCGACCGATTTGCATTTAAACTCTTGAGCTACGCTAATGGAAGAGTTTAGGGTTTAAGTTTTAAATATCACAGGGTGTTCACAAACAAACACGCGGATTGCCTGTATAATTGAGATCAGGAAAAACACTTTAGTTGTAAAAAAAACGTTAACAACGAGTCTACAATCCAAAAAGTTGTTGCATCAGTTGGTAAAGTTTTAAAAGCCTTCCGTCGAGCGAACGAGCGAAATGAGTAAAGAAACTGCAAAACGAACTAGAAATGAGGAAGAGGACAATTTTTCTGATTGACCACAAGTGGGATAAATTTTAACGCAAAGCTGTTGTATGTTTGATAACATATTGTACGCAATCAACGAAGTTTTTAATTTTGCTATTATTTTTTTAAATACAATTTTATAAGAGTAATTAACCAATATGGATCCGTAAAACACCACACTGTGGCAGTAGTACTTTTTAGGGCTGAACGCTACAGCGTTCCTAGATTATTTACTTGCATAATATTAAAGAAATTTCCTGCAGTCATAAAATAGAAAAACGAGCATTTATTTATCAAAATCGATTCAGTACTTTAGACTGTGACCCGTCAAAGTTTAAGAAAAAGATGAAATTTTTTTTAAAGTTATATTTTTAAACTCTCGAGTAAGTTTGTAATATTTACACTATGTGAGCGGAACGATTTATGTACGATTTTATATAACACTACCAGACCCGGCAATGCTTCGCTATTGCATAATTATTTTGGTGAAATAAATGCGACAAATGATCGTGATTTAGTAACTTTGACCCCCAAACCCCCCGCCTAACCTAAGATTTCGAATTTTTTTTAATCCTTTCTTAGTGAGCATTTATGGCCCTAGAGGAAGCTACATACCAAATTTCGTTCTAATCCATTCAGTAGTTTTTGAGAAATCTTGATTTAGTAAATTTGACCCCCCCCCCAAACCCCTCTAAAATTTCGAATGTTTTGAAAACCTTTCTTAGTTAGCACCTATGGCCCTAGAAGAAGCTACATACCAAATTTCGTTCCAATCCGTTCAGTAGTTTTGGAGAAATATAGATTTTTAGTTACTTTGATCCCCCAAAAACTCCCCTAAAATTTCGAATTTTTTAAACCCTTTCTTAGCGAGCGCCTATGACCCTAGACGAAGCTACATACCAAATTTCGTTCAATCCGTTCACTAGTTTTTGAGAAATCTTCATTTAGTAATTTTTACCCCCCCCCCCCCCCCTAAAATTTCAAATTTTTCCAAACCCTTTCTCAGTGAGCACCTATGCCCCTAGAGGAAGCTACATACCAAATTTCATTTCAATCCTTTCGGTAGTTTTTGAGAAATCGTGATGAGTGAGTCAATGAGTGAGTGGTATTCGCTTTTATATAGATTTTCATACCTACTGCTTTATCCCTCTAGATATTCCTTCTTCAGTTCTTGGAAAATAAACGCTGACACTATCTAATAAAAACTTTTTACTCAAGTCCAATAAAGCGTCAAATTCTCCAAGTAATCAGATTCCTATTTAATTACTGCTTAAGTGCCTATCTTCGCGCGAGAGGAATTCCAGATGGATACTTTGACTTATTACATTTTCAACTAAAATTCACTTTTGAAACTCGCTTCCGATTGTGTGTTTTAAGTGTTTTCGGATTTAATTACTTTCATACTTTACAATGCCAATTACTCTTTTAAATTTGAATAACGGTTTCAATAAAATCGCGATTTTCCTTTTCTTATTTTCGTCAGTAGAGAAAAAACACAGTTGATTACAATATTGTAAGTTGTACCTTAATCACAAGTTACCTGCTTTTACTTAGTGTAAGACTAAATTCCCATTAGACTTATTGTGATCACCTGGGATTTACCTCGAGAACCTTTGCACAGATTTTTACGCGGTTTCTTCCAGTCTTTAGAAAGTTTTGGGTGCGGTAAGGTTGTTTTTTATACTAGTAGTTCTGTGAAGAGTAGACCTCAAACCTCGATCGTTAAAATAACAAATGTGGTTTTGAGCTTAGGTTAAAAATAGTGTGCCAATAAGGAAATAAGCAGAAGGTTTAGCCAGTGAAACATTATTTTGCAATTCCCGTGATTCCGGGGTTTCTAGTTCTCGTTTTTTTTTCTTTTCTTGAGCTTTAACAGCTAAAGATTTTCTTTTAGGGGACATTGTGTTTTATTTAGGTTAATAATGCGCAATGAAGCTAAAAAATATCGGGTTATTGAGGGAAAACGTGGAATTAAATATTTACATACTTAAATAACTAAAACTTAACAATGTATTTACAGTTCCATATCATATTCCAATATTAGAAATAACGAAAACAGACGATGTTAAAGCGTCGTGATAGTGAGCTCAACCCATGCAGCAACACTTCCCACGCTGCCCAACGGTCATTTTTTGTATGTCCTTTATCGCCTCGAGGTTTCATTTCTTTCATCTCATTTTGTAATCCAAGTAAAGCTAAGTCAAATACTTTTATGGAATAATAATTACAAGTATACAGTTCAATTCTTTGATTTATTCTCTACACTTTCCTATAATAATATGCCATTTTTGGGCAAATTACATATTCCTAAATTACTATTCAAAATAGGCCTAGTTTTGTTAGCAGTCTTGTAGTAGGAACATAAAAACTGGTGTTTTCAAAATAAGAAATTTGAAATTGGTAAATATTTGTATACAGTTCTGTTTAGAACTAAATTACGACACTTTTTTACATTTATGAAAAAAATTACAAAAAATGTTTACTACTTTTTATGTAGGCCTAAATTTGAACTTTTTCCTTACGTTACTGAACATGCTTGCATCTTGAGCTAATAACTTTGTTGATTTTACTTCAATCATTTTTTACTGGTATACATGAATTCTTTGAACCTTTATCTACAAAAAAGCTATGGTTTTTAATTGGGTTAGAATAAACTTATAAAAACATGGTTCAAATATAAAAACTTGGACGATTTTTAACAAATTTGAAGTTTACGGCCATTTTGTGAGCTTACCGTTAGAGATACGGAAAAAATCAAGAATACAATTTATTTGAAAATCAAATTTGCTACGGGCAAAATGTTATTAGTTTTTAAATTCGACTTACGGTTAAGGCACAAACTGGCTTTGGAAAAAAGCTTACAATGGTCCGGCAGCCATTTTTATTTTATTTAAGGGGTTAAAAATAAAAAATGGAAAACCCCGTGTAACGCGAAGCGTCAGTTGAGCATGCGCTGTAACGTCTTACCCTCTCCTACTCGACTGTGAGTCACTGTACAGTCACTACCAAAAAGTGTTGATATAAAATCAACACGACTACATAGCAGACATGAATAATTAGGTAGGGCAGGCGGTTCTGACTGTACTCCGCCGCGAGAGGGAAAATGTGGTGGGAGCCAGCGTAGGAGACTTGCACACCCCCCTCTTCGCCCTCCATCCTAATTGGCGCTATCTGTAATACCTTTGAAATGGGCTTAATGCTTTCTCAATTTTTTAAATGTGTAAAATTGATAGTTGCTATTGTAGTGAATGCAAATCCATTAAAGAAACTTGTGTTGGTTCAGCTGTATGGCCTAACCTAAAATTATGTGTTTTTAAAAAATATCATTTAATTACAGACAATCGTGTTTATGTATTTTTTTATTTTTAGATTTCAATTTTAAATGGGACAAGATAAAAATAATGATCAAATTTCGGATTAACCATAACTAACGACTTATATACATGCATGACAGTTTTAACTTCTGTCGGCAGTCCCAAGGCTGCTTTCTTTCTTTTGTTTCGTTAACAAGCTTTTTTCCTTAACAAAAAAAAAAACAATTGGCACCCTCTTTTTCTAACCTGTGATCAAATGACAGCACCCCCCCCCCCCCCCCCATCACGCATTACGCATTAAAATTAATTTTACATTTTATATTAATCGTTAAGTTATTTTTAATGCTACAACATGTCTTTTGTAACAGCTGCAAAACTGACATACCCATACCCCCTACCCCACAAACGCTCTTATAAATATGTACAATATATAAACACATAAAAGAGATAATAAAATCAAGAAAGACTGGATATAGAACTCCACAGGCAAAATACTATAAATTTTGAATCAAGCTGGTTTTAGCACATGCGAATAAAACACGGACCTACTCTAAGATTAAATCACTGAGCAATCTTTACAATGACAGAAGCTATAGTATCTAAACTAAGTAGACTTTGCGTAAGCATTTCTCAATAGAATAAATGGTGCCATATAACTGCCACATACTTTCTCCCAGTTGAAACTTTATTCCTTCCCAAGAGTAGCATATGTTGTGGTTATTTAGAATTGCAAAAGTAGGACATACCATGGAAAATATTAGATGCATGTAACAAACATTCATATTATATTATAAGTACCAGGAGACCGAGCTAAAGCTCGATTATAAGCAGGGCTATGATTTCAATAATAAATATTGGATTATTGAGTTTTGAGGTTAGGCCTATAACATTAAATAACCTAGTTCGCTCACGTCAATAACTATTATTGCAAATTTCCGTGAACATCGTTTAGGTTAGGCCTATAACATTAAACAACTAAATAAAGGGTATGTTTATTTAGCAGAAGTATTCGTTGCCATGGTAACTATAAATAGATACAACATTAGGCTTACCTCTAATAAAATATACAGTTTAAAAGAAAGCAGATGATTATTGTAATGGCATTGAAAACATTTGCATCAGCTGTGCTTTGTATTGTTTAAAATGGACAAATTTCACTTTTTAATTTAATAAAAAGACGTAGAAAACGAATTTTCCCAGACTGGTGACCATTTCTAATCGATTTCTCGTGGCCAAAAGCCCCATATAAAATCAAAAAATGAAAAATCCTTAGACGGAGATTCCAGATCCATTTAGCAGACAAACAATTATCTCTCGCTTTATAAGATAAGATATTATTATTATTATTAAAACTTTTCGATCGATTTCGAACAAATTTGCACCAAACATGTCAATTAGGCCTGTATAGATGCACGAAAAAACATTTTGAAAAATTTTGAAAAACAACCCTCTTTTTGGCCAAAAACCCCAAAATAGTTATTATTATTATTACCTAAACGAGAATTTTTAGAAAGATGCGGTTTTTTGCATATGGTAGGGTACATTAAGGGCTACAAATAAGCCACATTTTATCAAAATCGTTAAAGAATTTTTTGAGAAATTTGAATTTTTCTCGTTTTTAAGCAATTTTTGGGGGGTAAAACCCCTTAAAAATCAAAAATTTGAAAAAATGAAAATACGCCTGGAAATATTCCAGAACTACACCTACATACCAAATTTCATCAAAATCGTATCGTTGGTATGGTCTCCAGCTCTGTACACATCCTAACAGATAGACGGACAGTCATCACCAATAAACCACTTTTTTGGGTTCAGAGAGCACAAAACAAATAATTCCACATATTTTTGGGTTCAGGGAGCACCAACAAAGATAATTCCAATAAAACATTTTTGGGGCTCAGGGAGCACCAAAACAGATAATTCCACTAAAAATTCAAATTCGAAAATTTGGACGAAAACAATATTTTCTCCATATACTACGTATAGGGGGGAGAAAGTAAAAAACAGTGGATAATATTTATAAAGTATGGCAACCGGACAAATCTAACCAGTGAAGTAAGGCAGGGCTGTGTTTTGTCACCGATTCTTTACCTGGTAACAATCGATCGGATTACGAGAAGAACAAACTGAGAAAAGATAGTTCTACAGTGGAAGCGTGTACTGTTAGAGGACGTTACTTTTACTGTCGTCTGTTTGATATAAGAAAAAATGTATGTAATTTAGGACTGAAAATGAATGGAAACAAAACCAAAGTTTTAAATAATAAATAGTGACACTCAGGGAATATCTTCGACGATAGGCATCTAAATTAAATTATTAGGTTTTACTATCTTTGAAGGATGAAACATAGATGGAGGAGAAGAAGAAGATGTAGGTACGATGCTGAGTAAAGCGCTGATATTTTTTTAACATTAAGAAGAATATGGTTAACAAGACAACTCTCCATAAATATTAATCTCCATCAAATTATTTAAAAGTATCGGAAAAACTGTTTTGCTTTATGTAGATAGCCTGTATCTTCTTTATAAACGTTTGATAATTTTAACGTAACAATACCAATTTCAAATACATTTTGTGAAGCAATTTTAGTTAGGTTGTCAAAAATCTTTTTTAGTCCCATTACCTCGTAAAAATATTACTTAAAGACCATAAAGCATACCCAGACGTTTGTGGTAAGAGGGCGGAAACATAGCAAACAGTTGTTGCCTAGTTTGAAAGCTGACAAGAAATAACTAGTTATTTGTTCTTAGATTGGTGATTATTTTACTAAGATATTGAAATAAGAAACAATGTCGAACGGTGTAGGTCATAATGAACTGAATGGTTAATTTTGCATTTAAATTCCTTTTAATTTTACATGCCTAAAGATTTGTATTCAAAATTTAAAATTTTCGTATAGGATCAACATTCCAAAATCAAACGATTCACTTCGAGGGTTCCAGATAAATGCCCTAAAAGCGTGTGGCTCTAACTTAATAGAAAATTTATGCGGGCAGGAATTTATTGACACGTCTATGTTGTCCTTTAAACATATTACAGGTTTTCTTTTACCCTTGTTTAATTCACTATTTATAAACACCTAAAAAGTTTTGTCAAAAATATAAATATGTAAATCCATAAGTTTACATAGAGACTATAATATTGTTTGACGTTATAACGCGACGTCTTCAAGATACAAATAAATTTAAGAGACAGAATAATGCGAGCACGACTCCCATCCACGTCATGTCATATCACGTGACTCTGTTCTTATTTGATGCAGATCCAACGGAATAAAAGTGAACGTATTTTAGTATACAATATTCAAAGCTATAAAATGATGTGTTTTACAAATGATATATGTTTCGACTTTTTATATTACTGGTATTACGTGTCAGCAGTTTTGCTGTCAATATTTCGTATATCTTGTCCATGAATTAACATTATTTAAAATTGTTGTGATAAAACATTTAAGCAGACTCTGAAACTAGAATAATTAATACAATAGTAACAGTATCATGTATTGTTTCGTCTGTGACGTCTTTTGTTAATTTATTCGACGCGTTTCGGGATGTCCATCCCATCTTCAGAATCTCACGTTGAATGGAGATCGTCAAAACGTTAAGTAAAAACATATAAACACATAAAACAATCAGTAAAAAACGCTGAAGACCCAACCACAAGTTCGGTGAATAAAACTACACAAATAAACTGAAACACAAATATTAATATAGCTATTCTAGTTTAGATTTAGAACCTTCAGATGATTACTGAAATGTACATCAGGGAACTAGCTATATTAATATATGTGTTTCAGTTTATTTGTGTAGTTTTATTCACCGAACTTGTGGTTGGGGCTTCAGTGTTTCTTATTGTTTAAATTCACCACAGTACTCATTGAACATCTACATAAAACAATACCACATTTAAAACACAGTTAATGCACCTTATGGCTACCTGATTTCGACATTCTGAATAACTCATTTTTAACATTTTGAATTTAAAACAATATTAAAATAGATGAGCTATTCAATTCAAACTTGGCACTTGCAATTTGTTTATGTTTTACTAGTGTACTAAAACTAAGATTTTTGTTAAAATGGCTAAAGTTAGAAATGTTTAACATAACATAACTCAAAAACCTTATAATTCAGTTGGTAATATTTTTTTAAAAGTAAACAAAATTAAGTTTGACTGTAGTATACAAAGAGCAGAATGTTTTTTAGTTGTAGTAAAAACAAATATACACATATAAACATTTTGATATGCTTACTCTTGAAATACTTTTGTCTTATTTTATAAAATCTTGTAATGGGTTTGATTATTTTTTTTTACTATCACAATTATTATAAACACATTTTGCTTATCAACTTCTCACCAGATTTAACTTCTGCTATCTCCCGACAAGCAGGACTCAAACCATTTAACAGAGTATGTTGAAAATTAGAGTTATAATTTGTAACTAAAACAATTCTTTGATTCTACAATAACTCTGTTTCTTATAAAATTTTCTGTAAAAGGTTAGTATTTTTAGATAGTGAACGACTTAGATTTTTAAACGTCTTCCAATGCAAAATAAATATTTAAACCAATTTTGTTTCATAAAAGTACAAAATGGTGGAAGTCTGGAAACTAAGCGTTTTATTAAATGAGTTTATCTAAATATATATTTCTTTCACACATTTATTTACTATCTGTCTAACAAGACATTAAGTAAATATACGTTGGCATACAATAACATGAGAAGCATACATCTCAATAAAACATATAAACTTAATTTTAGAAATTCGTTCAACTCACGTCAGCGTGATCGAATTATTTTACTTCTGTGATCTGTGTTGAACATGTTGATTTTCTCAATGTAAAGGTTTACAAGTTTTCTTTTGGTTTCATTCACTTTTATACACCATCTTTCCATCTAGAGCTGAATTTGATCCAAGCTTTCTGCAACAATCGAGAAGCAGTTTTAGGTTCGTTGCCGAAGGCCAGTATTATCTGCAAAAGTGGCATTCATCAATACTGAGGGCACAGGTAAATCCGTAGTATATGAAGTATACAATTAGTCCTAGTACACTACCCTGTGGCACCCCTGCATAAACTTCTCTTAAATTGGTCCATGAGCCTTGACGTTTCACCAGAAAGTACCTGTCTTCAAGATGTAATTTCAGCAATGTGTAAACATTTAATGGAAGATATTTCTATAATTTGTGTGAAAGGCCAGTATGCCACCTTGACAAAAGCTCGGATTACATCAAAAAAGACTGCTGAAAAATATTTGTTGACTGATTTCAAATGTGATTTTTTTTATTTTCATTTGTATAATAAGTTCCAGCAGGGCTGTGTGGAACACACTGTATGACCCAGCACATAAACGGTTGCAATCGTGAATGAACAGATTTTGTACGCAAGATAAAAACAGCATCAGCTGAATTGAGATATCTGTTTCTAGAAATTGAGTTTGTAAATGACGGTTGTACAAATTAGAAAACATAATGTTGATAATATTTTCTGTTAAAACATTGAATGACTAAAAGTGTTTATCAACAGTCTGCATGAAATTGTTAATAAAAAAGCATCGGTTTTGAAACATAGATTCAATAATTAGTACCTACACTGTACATGCTATCTTGGAATGGCAGGAATACTAGTTTCTTTTGTTTCTGAAATAGTAATTATTTTTGTTGCACACATAATGCGACTTTTTAACCGGTAATTCAATTCACTTTGCGCATTCATCTTGCACCTTAACGCTTCTTTTTACGTCTACAGTAGTCTGAAAAGATTTCAAGTAGTAACAAAAGCCAGCGGGTTTCATTCATTCAACACTTGTCCCTAAGCCTGGATCACCGCTTCATCTATCGACTGATTACTTACGGTTTTTCTAAAGGTAACCCTGCAAAAGCTAAACCACAATGTGCGAAGTAAATCCTCTGAACCTTGATCAGGCGAGTTATAGGGAAAAGAATTCTTTATGCCAGACCAATCTACTCTCTCCCTCTATCTATTTTCATAATACTTATATTTTTGAAGGGTTTTTTTTAAACAATTTTGGGTTTGAGAATTTTTATTTATTTTGAATTTCCGTATTTTATGTTTGTTTCTGATTTTTGTATTATGGTTATTTTAAATTAAATTCATTTAAATTTTGTTTTAGACTGAATTTAGTGTATAAGTGTTTTGGGTTAAGTGAAAGAGATGGCCTGATGATTTGACTTCTCCTTAAATTATTTAAATCAAAAACTCTCTTTTTCTCTTCTCTCTCTATTTCTCGCTCGACAGCGAAGTTAGCACTTAGGCTCCACCGCGCTAAAAATGACTGTATCTTTTTTTCCATAAAAGTTTTGGTCAACACTTTACTAGTTTTATAATCGATTGAAATGGCTCAATCTTGGTTCTCGAAGAGACCTTGCTTTGTAGACTGTGTTGCACAATTTAAAAAAATGAAATTTCCCAAATCATTTTACAAAAACTATTTTAACTGTATCTCTAATATACATAGTGTCAATATTCGTTTCAACTTTAGAATTCTACAACTTACCCTTTACCGTGCATAAATTTTCTATTGCAGTTCCCTGTTGCAGATTGTGCAACTTGGTTGTTGTTCAGATGATGTAAGGTTCAGGTCTATCACGGTTTATAGTTAAGTTTACAGTTTACAGTTTTGGCCGTGCAGCTGGAGAGTTTAAAATTCCGTTGTAATATAGCTTTTGTTATTTTTATTCTAAGTATTAATACTTCATGTTTTATAGGATAATGCATTTATTATTACTTTTTTTAAATATTGCTGGTCTTATGCGTTTATCGAGATGACTAAGCTCTGTGGTTAGTTTTAGTTTGTTTATTATTATTATTGTTCTTACCCAATGTAAAGATAATTTTAAGTTGAATTCTCTGTTGTTGAGTTTCACTCATAATCGTACTTTTGTGTAGTATAATTCGTTTTCTATCATTTTTTGTTTGTCATTTATGTTTTCTCTTTATATAATAAGTTATGTTTGTTTATGTTTTTCTTTGTAATTGTCTAGTATTCACATTTGAGAGATTGTATTTTGTTGACGGGTATTCTACAGCCTCAACTGTGCCCAAATAAAGGTGATCAATCAATCTCCGCCCGTGACTCTATATCTGATACGCAAGTGTTACAACGTCTAGTTGAAGCGTTTCTTACTGTCAGCCCAATGTTTTATAAAAATGTTATCAATAACGACAACGCTGTTATTATACATTACAATATCTATATTTTCGATATAACTCACTATCCACTTAAGGGTATTTGCTACTGAAAATGGTGAAATTGTGTATTAATAGTAAAAATGGTTTGAAAATTTGTTTCCTGGTGTAGTATATGCTGGAAAAAATTACAAAAATATAAAACATAAAATGTTTGACTTTTATCGTAAGAAAAAAAATTTAAACCGGGATTTCGATGATTTTGCCGAGCCATTTTTGGAGCGATATAACTATAAAAGTACTTCATGGATTTTGCTGGTTCTTAATTTTTCTTAAAGGTAATACAGCCTACTACATATGTAGGTAGAATTATGTCGATAAACCTCAAATCTTTTTTTTATTTAACTTAACGTTAAATTGTTTTTATTTTATTTCCAGTTTTACAAATATTTTTTTTTATTTATGATGTATGAAAGTTACAAACATAAATCTAACTAATTATTTAGCTAAAGATGTATAGAGTAAGTGGTAAAAATTTAAGTAACGTATTTCAAGTGGTACTTCATATATGTCGAATTTAGTCTCTAAAAATATGAAATTCTCACATTCGAAAATTCGAAAAAAGCCTCGTAAATAAAGCTACTTATGTGTTCATACTTTATATTATGACTGGTTTTTTTTAGAGTGGTATTTATTGATAATAATTTAAATGTATATGTAGACCAAAACATAATTTGTATACAACCAGACAGTAATTTGGACTAATTTTTCACCTTCGCAGCGTTGTATAAATTTAGTTTTTCTGGTAAATATGTAAAGAAAAAATACTTCTTTTGCAATTTTCAAGTGTTTTAGGACCTGTAGAACAAAAATATGTAAAAAAAGTATTTAGAAAATTTGATGGTTTTTCATCATTTTCAGTACCATATCCCCTTAACCAATAATAATGACCAAATTGGAAATCTATATATAGCCTATATAAGCGAAATACCACTCACTCCTTCCCTCACACACTGACTCACTCATCACGATTTCTCTAAAACTACCGAACGGATTGAAATGAAATTTTTTATGTAGCTTCCTCTAGGTATACTTGCCATAGGTGCTTACTAAGAAAGGGTTTGAAAAAGTTCGAAATTTTAGGGGGGGTTTTGGGGGATCAAAGTTATTAAATCACGATTTCTTCAAAACTATCAAACGGATTGGCATAATATTTGGTACGTAGCTTCCTCTAGGGCCATGGGTGCTTACTAAGAATGGGTTTGAAAAAAATTAGAAATTTTA
>JAGFPH010005939.1:60381-79685 GCA_018207615.1 Philaenus spumarius
TTTTAATGTAACAATTGTATATCTTATTATTTTGTGTTTATTACTCTTTCAACAGTATATTTTTTACCAAATTTATTTGTGTTAATCATTTCTATTTTTGAAATATTTGTTATTTGTTGTTATTAAATGCAAGTGTCAAAATATGTGTGACAGAAGAAGGCATTTAGATAATCAACAAAATTTCTTGCCCGTACTCCCCTTAGTAAAAAGATAAAAATATATTTTCACTTTTACTAACAGCTCATTTTGGTAGCAAGATCAATGACAAAGCCAACTTGCATGTTAAAATCTTTTAAAAGACTGATAAAATCAACGGTGGCACAAAGACCAATACGATTAATTTTTATTGATTTTCTTATCTGTTTATATTCTATTTGTTATATCTTTTTGCATGAAATAACAGAATACACTTTTTAAGAAGAAACACAACTTGTATTATTTAATTTCAATATAAATGGCAAACCAAAACAATTAAATAGCATGTTTTCTCTTTAATAAAAAAAAAAACAAAGAGGTAATTTCTCTTATAATTACAAAGAGATACAACACCATTCTTTACATTATAATTCTGAGCAGATGACATTACTCTTAGGATAAACACGGCTGCCGCTTTCATATGGCCGCACATTCTCTACTGTCAGCGGATGACTTGAATACATGCATAAAATATGGATTGCGGCTGCTATTGGCTAGAGCAGCCTTGTCGCCAAGCCTCGCCAATAGTAGCGTGGTTGTCATAGGGACAGCAGCCCCTACCACTAGTTAGTGCTGTGGTGGGAGAACTCTTTCCCGCACCCCGCTGCCCCCTCGGATGCATTCAAGTCATCTGCTGACAGTATCTAGTCACTGTAGTAACCATGATTCTGCAGCGCTATCCGTTAGTCACCAGTCGAACTTGTTCAAACAAAAATGAAAATTAAACCTGTTACCTAGCAACAAATTATTTCAATTTTGTTACAATACTTATTTAAAACATTTTTCTAAAATAAACGAGAGTTTGTCATATGCAATGCATCGTTATTGACAGACGTAATAAAATAGCATTTATTAATTTTGAGGATTTAGATAAAGGAAACAATTTCTGACATTTTGAACCAAGTTATATTTATATTGGTTAAGGGTGCAATTGAAACATCCTGAATTACAATGAACAAAAAATAGATAGCCAGAAAATACAATTTAAAGTATATATACAAGTTTATTGTTAGGAACACTTGTCCTGCTTTGCAGTGTACATGTACTCAAGAGGAGCGGTACAGAGAAGGCTAGGACGGTGTCTGAATAAGACGACTATGCTAGCTGTAGAACGTTCCACATTTTTTCGTGATCATATTCAGTTACTGTCATTTAGTTTTCTCTTTTTCAACAACCAGTTGAAGTGTCTTAAATCATTTACTTTATTACAAGTCAGACAAAGAAAGAAGAATGCGTTAATGTGCGAATTATTGTCATAAATGTTTTCAAACCTAAGGGTCATTGCTACGAATATGTTGGTGAGAACCTCGTTTTATTCAATCACCAAAAAAATATTTTGCGCAAAAAACAATATTCAAATTTAGTTGGCATGCGCTGCGAAAAAATCCTAATATATATTTACTTTTGTTAAAGTGTATGATAAAACAAGTTTCGCTATGTTCAAACTTCTGAATAACAAGCTAATTTACTTAGCTGATGTTTTATCAGTTTATATCAGGCTAGGAGTGTGTCTAGTTTTAGATTCACTTTACTGATATATTTTCTCCCCTTAGGCCAAAAGAGATGAATCAATTGAAGGTTAAAATAGGTTAAATAACTCATTTGTTTTTGACATTCAACATGATAAAAGATACCAGAAAAATTATGAATACCATCGGCCCTGCAGACCTCAATCTTGTTGGTAAAATTTTCACTTCGTGGCGTAGCTGCTGAGATAATTTCGGTTTTGGCAGGCTAGGACGATTCTCTTCCTTCAGCTCTGGAATCTGTATAGATTTACACCTCCTGCTTCAAATAACCACAAACGTAATAGTATTATGTCACACGAACCTTGACAAACTCTGATCACAAAGGAGATATGACGAGGACTAGAAATATTTTGTGCAACGTCTGTAATATTTCTTGTGCAGTGAGGCGATTCTTGTTGAATCCACAAGTCTTCAACATCAGTTTCACCCAATTTGTGTCAAACTTAATGTATTATTACAACCTACATCTGTGACAACGACACTAAGAGCATTTCCAACAAAACAAAAAATACTTTATGGATGTATCAGTTCGTGAATAGTTCCTGCATTTTCAAAACCCCAGCGCAGCAGTTTTGTTTGTTTATAAATCCATTGAAGTAGAAATGCGCTTCAGCACTGGATGGTAATTTTGTTAGAAAAACTTGATGGCTATCTAACAACTAATTCCTGAGTCAATTGGTTCTTATTAACATGTTTATACACAGTCTTTCTGTTTGGAATGGTAAAACTGTTGAGACCTAAGACCAATGGTTAACGGATTGTCGTTGACACTGGCACTCAATCAACGATACTTCGATTGACCCGCCACTACGAACATGTACTGGTCCTTTACACATTCAGCATTGACTCAATTTGATTGAATTTTCTATTCATTTTTTTACGACAACATATTTATTTAAGACGGTTATTTCACAGAAGTTATTTTCGCAGTTCGCGAATTTTTTGGCCAGATTTTCTCATTTAAAAAATACTTTTTACTTACTATTAAAACCATATTCAGTCAAACGAAGATCCATAACCACAGATGTCTATACTGAAAAATGACCTATTTCAAATATCAGCTGCTTATATTTCAGACTAGCTTAATTTCCAATCGAATCACGTCTAGGATTTGTCACAATGACTCAATAGGAAACTCAGATGAGACGAGAGCCTAGGTTATTTACATCTGAAAGGAATATAATATCTGATTTATAGTCACAAATGATGAAACGTTTTTAGTAATTTTAGATTTACAATCGATATAATATTCAAACGTGCTAGGACTGAAAATATTTCTAAGATGAGTGTTTTAAAATGATCTACGTGCATCTTCTCCTTGTTTGGTAACTTTTGAGAATGTTTTCTGTTCAGAGATTAGTAACTTTAATACGATTTAAAAGTGTCAGATTTGTTTTGGAGAAGTTATTATAAAACTATCAGCTGGGGTACAATGGCAACTGTGACTACGTTGTACCGTAAACTGTGCATACCAGGTGTCTTAAAAGTACCCCCCCCCCCCCCGATTATTTTTTTTATTAATGGAAATAGACAGATTTGGTTGGGAATTGTTAACATGACCAAAAAGGAGTTTTTTGGTGTATCGTAAATTTCAACTCCTCCCCCAAAAATGTTTATTCCCCCAAAACCACATTTTTAATCGGTTAAAGATATGGATGTGCAAATTTCACCTTTGGTGTTTTCTTGAAATTTTACATCGAAATCATGCATCACATGACCACCTTCAAAAAAAAAGAACAAAAAACAAAGTTACATTCAAAATGGAGGATACAAGATGGTGGATAAATTTTTTGAAATCTTAATAAAATAGTATTTTTACATAGAGTAGGTTCCTCAATCACATCTACCTTCAAATTTCCTTTGTATACGAAATATTAAACCAGTGCGGGACTTTTTGTACATCCTGTATATTTATTCTTTTACAAATTTAAAAGTTTCTTTTTATAATTTAATTTTAAAATACTAAAGCAATTTACGCTCTAAGCTTTGTTAATTAATATGATTCGAGCAATGAAATAAACAACCTCAGGCTGAAAAATAAGTTTGCAATTGATTTTTGTAATAATTTATTTAAACTATATATTCAAAAACGGATTAATCCATCGTTTTTTCCGCCAAAATTTTCATTAAAATCATGTATCCCACGTGACTACCTTCCTTTTTAAAACGAATAAAGTTAATTTCAAGATGGCGGCCAAAAATTTCAAACTCATTAAAAGGAGTTCTTTTATGGCTGTGAATAACTGTATTTATTTCTATCTCATAAGAATCGTACATTTTGAGATATTAATTAATTTCCTGACTTTTCAAACACCCATATAATTCGAAATCTTTACACAATAAAACTGTTTAGAGGTCTTATATACCGTCCCGTTTTTTGTTCTACAGTTATCAACAAATAATTAGTGCACCGGAATACACGTCCTTGTGTTTCAGTTCTTTCGTCAAATTATCCAGTAAGGACCATTTTCACAGATAGAATACCACATCCTCATCGTCCTCCCCTACATCTTGGCTTTGAAGGACAACATCAAACAACCCCAAAGCATCACATAATAGCCATACTTTCTTTTCTCCCTCACTTTTTATGGCTTTTCACTGCACAAAACAGAGTCCAACTTTTCTTTCGCTTTCAGAACTTTTAATAAACAGAAGAGAAAGTTTTATTTCAAATGTGTATTTTCAACAATAACGCTTTGCACAATTTCTGCGTTGGGTTTACTTTTATTGTTTTCGAAAACATGTGTTAAATTCAAAACGAAATACAAATGGTTTAAATTATTTGAAAGCTAGTCAAATTCCCACAGACTCGTTTGTGATGTATGTGATAACATATATTTTAATTTCTTTTAATTTGTTGGTTTGGTAATTCTCTACACAGGCTTAGTTTCATAAAAAAATGTTGTTGTCTTTCTCATTTCAATTACATTTGAGTTCTGTCATTTAAGTTTTGTATTCCTGTAGTAAGTTTTTGTATTAAATTTTGTTTAAAAATATTGTATTTGAGTGTTGAAAAAAAAACTGTACTTTTCTTTTTTAAATAAAAAATCTTAATATTAAAAATAATTTGACCACGGAGATGAACTCCTGACCTAAGTTGAACGAATTTCTAAAATTAAGCTTATATGTTTTAGGGTTTCAAACAAATATTTGGAAAATTGGCCCACTGACGAAATCGTTGAATAGCTGCCGCCTTGTACGAAATACGAGGTCTGTCTAAAAAGTTCGGTGAATGGTATGATATAAACATAAAAACAGAATGTACATTAGAAATATCTTTAATGGCCTTTAAAATACTCTCCACCAGACACAACGCATTTCTGACAACGTTCGTATAGCGCCTCAAAACTGTTAGAGAAGTATTCATGTAGAATCGTTTTCAGAATTGCCGTCACTTGTTTCTGAATCTCTTCGATGCCGCAAACCATGATCCCTTTATGCCTTCTTAAGACGTTGGAACAAGAAAAAATCAGCAAGCGCCAGATCTGGAGAGTACAGTTGGTGTCGCAAAACTGCCACTCCTCGCTGAATCAAAAATTGGTGTACAATGATGCTGGTATGCGATGGTGCATTGTCTTGCAGTAACGTCCAATTTGCGGTTTGGAAAATTTGTGGCCTAACACGCCGGATGCGCTGCAACAAACGTTTGAGAACCTCCAAGTAGGAACTTTTTGACCAGCAGAAACGAATCCTTATGGATGATTCCTTCTTTTTATCACTGACAAATTTTGATCGGTGAAATCTTCATTGATCACCATTGATTTTCTTATCTTTTAAAGCTTTCAAATTAAAATGTAGCCTTCTCATAGAACTTGTTCGTCTGCGCCAACATAGTCGAAAGTGAATATTTCGTTTCAGCTCCTGTTGAGAACTTGTTTGACGTAATCTCATGATGCTACATTGCTACATGTATATGGTTTGTTTGCCTTAGTGTATTAGTGGGTCCAAAAGAGAGAAGAAGAAAGCGTTGAATTTGTGAGAAATTAAAATTGGGAAAGAAATTTTAGGGATTTAATTTGTAAAGCTTTAATGTCAAACCATTTATTTCTTTAATATTTTTGTGTTGGTTTTCCTTTAACATTTTCATTTTCTGTTTTACTTCTATATTATTTTGAATGTTTTATAATAAAATTAATTATGTCTTTATTTGTAAATTTAACAGTTCACTACTGTTGTTTCCTTATTTCTACCTACGGCTTTACGCTCAAAAAGAGTTTCAATATTGTGTACCACCAAATTGTGTATTTGTTTTAAAAATATTATATTATATTTTCGTATGCCATGTATGAATCAACTTTGTATTATTGATTACGTTAATATTTTATTACTATTTAATATTGTTATTTTGTAGTCTAATCTAATACAACAGGTGTCCTAAAACTTTAACTCCCTTGACAGCGATTGATAGGGCTCAATTGCCTCAACGAAAAACACTTTCAATTTTGTCTGTCAAAGCTAAATCATCAAAAAATTTACGAGATAATTTATATATTTTGTATAATGTTTTTTAAGATTTTTAAACCGTCAAACTCACCCTTAATCAGTAATAAAAAAGATTTGGTTGATATTTAAGGTGCGAGATTCTAAAGGCTGAGTCAAAAGCAATCAACTGCTGAGGATTGTTTGTTATATTTTTAAAGAAAGATTGATTATGTAGGCTAATAACAAACAAAATACGTTATGTGATCAGTGGAATGATATTTGACGCTCTTAGTAAGGCAAAGACAAAATTCACGCTTACCCAGAAGTCTTTATGTTAATACTTAAATGGTAAAAATAGCAGTTGAAAATTTAGTTAGTGTAAAAATAACATTATTCTCTTTAGACTTATTAGCGAACTCCCATAGGAAAAACGAGCTATTGCAGTGGCCCTTATGCTTAGACCCAAGGTCGGGAGTAGTAAATGAGCACCGATCATGGTACCCAGAACACGTTTTAGGGTATGTATATATGTTCGCACTCTAGGGGCCGCATTTTAACACCGATTTGGTTCAAATTTGGTACACGTGTTGGTTGTCTACGTCGCTCGGACGAGTTCTTTAGCCAAAAAAATCATTCAATCAGAAACACGTTTTTTGAACGGAAGTAAATATTTTTTGAGATTTTTCCTACGAGAATTAATTTTTTTGAGTTTTTTCTACAAATGTAAATATAGGATGTTATTCTGCACATTTTGTTTTTTACGCGACCTTATAGCTCGCTTGGTTCCTCCAAAATCGCTCGAAACGTAAAATACCATAGAAGTACCCGATTCAAAGCCATGTGGTGGATTCTACTACGGGGTTGGCGTGCGAAGCACGCGATGCTTTTTATATTGAATATACTCCCAGCACGGGGGTTGGCGTGCGAAGCACGCAGTGCTTTGTGTATTGAAGATACACCCAATATGCGGAATGGCATGCGAATCATTTTGCACCGTCGTGAATAGACCTATTTCCCAAATTGTTGGTTGAAACCCTAAAACATAGGCCTATAAACTTAATTTTGGACATTTGCTCAACTCACGTCAGCAGTTCAGCTGCGTAGTCGAATTATTCTTTTTATGAATTACTTTGTTTTTCTTCTTGATGAACTTCTCATTTGACTAAACTTTTTATAAAATTAACTAAAAAAATATCAATTGTTATCTCTTTTGCCAAAAAATAACGTTCGCCTTCGTTGCTTGTTCAGATAAATTATTGTTTGCATAATAATGTAGGGTCAAAAGGCAGGGAACAACCTGTTCATTCTTTTAAACTATTCAAACATACTGCATATAGATTATGGCAATAAAAAGTCCATAAAAACTACTTTAATTCCAGCTATTTAAATAGTAGAAGTTAACAATTCACTTCTTATTACCAAGGCAATCGACTACGCAAGACTGTATTCGAATCAGTAGAGCAGGGGTTGACAAAAGGCACGCGAAGTAAATTCATAACCAACTCGTATCCCCAATTAAAGAATTCACTCGGCAACATAAAATCTTGTCAGTTGCTTTGTAGAGGAGTGTTTAAATTGTCTAGGGGTAGAGAGAGGACGCCGCCAAACTTTACGAAGAGCGCATGCCCCAACATTCCCTTTCATACTCTATCGATCCCGTGCGACGTCCCTTGTATATACCTCGGGAACGGAGCGGGTCCGCGTATCATTCTCAACTGGTCTGGCGCTGTCGGGACTAGTTCGATATCCTACAGGACGCGATCGTGTTGTCAAACAAAACTTCCAGACATAACCTGGATTAGTGCGAGGCTGTGATTGTGCGTGACATTGCTACAATGTTTGTGTGAGGTGGTCGCTGGATCGTTTTTGGAATTTCTTGATCAGGTAAGGTCAACATTCAGAGAGATGTAGATATTTACTAATACACAATGTGAAACTAACCTCTTAAATGATTAACTTCGATTAAACTAACGCGCTACTGAATTTAATTAAATATTAATTTTAGTTATTTCACAAAGTAAACATTACGACGTGTTTTGCCAACATAATTTAGAAAAAGTACCACATGACAGCATACGTCTAATCTAACAAGGAAGGTAGGCAATATTTATTTAGTGTGAATTATTTTGAATTATATTTATATTTTTAAACTGTTCATTTCATACCCCTTCTGATTGTAATTTTCACGTTATAACGTAAAATTATAAAGTTACACGTTATGAAACCATAACAAATAATGGCGGAAAATACATTATTGTTAATTATTAATAATAATAATTCCCAGAATGATATCTATGTCAAGATATGTTTTAGTCGTACCTTTGTAGTTCCAAGTTCAATAATTCATTCAATAAATTACCAACAAAAACAAACGCATAGTTAAGTTAAGTACATCAGTTTTATTAGGTTATATTTGATATTTTGTAAACGATGTAAATTGACTTAAAAATATGTAGAATGTAAAGTTTATATAGACTCAGATGGTCGCAATATTGTTTGATTCATATTTCTTTTCATTCCAAACGCGTGCTAAATACTATGTGGTTCTTTTAATGGTTTTATGTGTATGGGTTATTTGTTATTAAAAAACAATCTAAATAAAATTCAAATTCTTCGTTTAGATTATGTAAGCGTTTAAAACCGACTAATTTGGTCCTAGAAAATGTATTTGATTGCTTATAAGTTTTTAGACTAGATCTCACGTATAAAAAAAAAGAAATACATCTCAACAATAGACTATAAGGACTAATTATTGTACTAATAGTTTAAATGCTTTTAAGAACGTTAAAAACAGTAAATTCTAAAAAACCATGTTGCAGACGATGATAAAAATAACATTTCAATGCAATGTCCAATTTTGATTTTTTAATCTATATAATAGTTTTTACTACTTCTATTAAGGGTCTCTATACCTTGCGTAAAACAGCAAAAATATGCACTTCGTACTAACGTGTTTCGGACGCCTTTTTTCAACCTAAAAAGTTGTGAAACATCTTAAATTGTTCTTAAAGGCTTTGTGCGTTTGTCTTATATCTCATAATTGAAAGAAATCGACGGCAACTCCTTTTAATCAACGGTTTGACTGAGTAAAAATTTATTATTGCTAATGCATTTTTTGAGAGTTTTAAGCGATAATTTCCATATTTTAAGCTAACACGTAAAACATATAAAGCCTTTTTTGCAACTTAAAGTAGTTTCCCAGATTATTAATTTATAAATAGAATCCGAAACACGTTATTACGAATGCATGTTTCAACGATTTTGCGGCTTGAGTCAGACCTTTTTATTAATTTATTTCATTTTGTAGTATCCAAGTCACTTCTATAGTTAAATATAGTTATTAATTAATATAGTTTAATATATTAATTAATAACTATATTTAACTCTTTATTAAAATCATACTGTACACTCGGGAGTTTTCTTCAAGGTAAAGAAGAGCCTTAATCATTAAAATTTAAGTTTCTAAATTTTTTTTATGAAATATAATACATTCATTATTTCTACTTTTTAAAGTACGGATGTGAATGGAATTATATAGACAGTCAATTTATACTCTTTTGTTGAAACATCTTTTTTAAGGTCGAAAGTCATAATTGCAGTTACGACAATGCAATATACTGTTAAAGTATCCTAAACTAATTTACTAATTTAAATGACTTTTCAATCTTAAGTGTTTGATTCCGTAGCTAAAAAACGGAATCCCTAGACTGAATAATCCGTCGAATCACTACAGATTGGAAAAGGATTAAATATAAATATTAAAGATGAAATTCAGAATCGGTATAAAGCTTGCTAACCCTCGTGAATTCCAATAATCAAGATTAGAAACATTTTTAGGAGCTAAAGTTCGGTATCACAAATATTTATATTTTATAATAATACCATTTTCTCTTACCAGTAGTACTTATTCTTGAATGTACAATTCTTCCCGCCATGGTTATTGTTATGGGTAGATGGTTAGTTTAGTTAAACTCAAATACCAATCGAACCAAACTTAAGTTACGTATCTTTGGATATCTTTGTTTGCCAAGTAACTCATTTGAAATTATTAAGTTTTACTAAACTTTCAGTAAATTATGAACATAATTATCAACAAAACTAAACCATTCCCACACAGGTTTTATGCACACGAGTGAATGATTTCCATCAATTTTATTATTGTAAAAGAGTGTATCTTTTGAGAAAATAAATAAATAAAATTACAACAGAAAATCACTTATTAAATGTTTATCTTTAGACGCATATTTTATACGAATTCTTCGTTAAATTTCAGAAAACTTGACTGCCAAAACGAAACAAACAAACAATCTTTAAAAAAAAAGGATTATTGATTACGGCTCGTTCGGAGAAAACTAATATTCCCTAATTTTCTCGGTCAAAATAAAAATGTGTAATAGGCCGCAATTTAATACAAGAAGAGTGTTGGGATTGCTGTTTGTTCAATCGGAAGAGATAAACAGCGAAAGCGTGTGGCTTAATGTATTGTATAAACCGATTAAAACAAAGTTCAACCTATTAAACAATCACGAATAAGATAACAAAAGTGGATATTGTACTTTTAACACAATCCGGTTAGTTTTTTCCTTATAAAATACCATATTTGGTCTATCGGTATGACTAAGCTAGAGTGTTTTAGATAATCTTGAAAACTTTACCATTGGAAAGTGTATTTAGTCCAGATATACAAATTTATTTTTAAACAATAAAATAATACTAGCTTCGCACATGGTCTAAAGATTCGCCACATAGTAATAAATTTTTATTGTTTTAGGGGTTTTTATCACATTTTCACCCCTTAGCAGCACGCTATAAAATGCAAATATGGTTTACATAGTATATATGTATTGTAAGAAATAAATGTACAAATTTCCAGCTCTCTAGCTTAATGGGAAGTATAATAACTAGTTTGTATTGTTTTAGGGGTTGTTACATTTTCACCCCTTAGCAGTACACTAAAAAAATACAAACATGGTTTACTTTTTATATATATCTTGCAAGAAATAAATGTACAAATTTCCAGCTCTCTAGTCTTAATGGAAGTATCATAACAAATGTTTATTGTTTTAGGGGTTGTTTAAACCCTTAAATCTAAATGAATTCTAGCCTAAGTTTCATTCCAGGTCATGATCTATATGTGTGTCAAATTGCATTCAAATCCATCCAGTAGTTTTTACGTGATTGAGTAACACACACACACACAGACAGACACCATTAGATTTTTATATAATAGTATAGATAGATGATCGTCAATCTATGTCTCATTCCAGGTCATGATCTATATGTGTGCCAAATTTCATTCAAATCCATCCAGTAGTTTTTACGTGATTAATATTTATTGTTTTAGGGGTTGTTTCAACCCTTAAATCAAATTGAATTCTAGCCCTTGTTTCATTCCAGGTCGTTATCTATATGTGTGCCAAATTTCATTCAAATCCATCTAGTAGTTTTTACGTGATTGAGTAACACACACACACACACACAGAGACAGACACTATTAGATTTTTATATAATAGTATAGATACACAGTGGCCATTAACTATTAGGCTATGCTTTAACATGGAATTCATCTGATAAATATTGAAATTTTGTATTTACAGTTTACGTACATGATAAGTTTTTTTTCTAAATCAACTGTTGGACTTTAAACTTTTAATTTTACAATCATAATAAAATACATACATTATCTAATACAAAATTGAATGTACATTGTCCATAGTGGTATTGTATAACCTCAATATCACTGATTGGTAAACGTTTAAATCAAGGAAATTCATTAAAGAAATTGAAAGCTGTAACATATTAATTTAATAAAGTTACTCTTGAAAACTTGATAATTTCTAGACAAAATCAAATGCAATAAACGGTAAACCGATTAAACAATAATTTGGTTAAAACTGTTTCAATCCCTAATAAAACTGTTACCGGATTATGATCTTCACTTATACGTTCGAGATACTTCTAATTTCTATTACAAATATAATTCTAGTATTGTCTGGATAAAATTCCAAAATTACCTAGTTTTACTAGGTGTCCTAAATAGGAGTTACCTTCTGTAGTTTTTGTGTTGTTCTTTCAAATCTTCCGACCTATTAATATTTTCGCTTCCACATATGACGACGTCCCACGTACAAATCGATCAAATAATAACCAATAAAATTACGAAAAATATACACAAGCAGTTCTTTTTTTATTTACAATGATAGTTAGATATAAATCATATTTTTAACATGAATTGTTTACTGGAAACCTAAAATAAAAGGCTTATTGTAGGTTATTTGTGTTATATAAACAGCTTTACTGCAAATAATTATTTAAAATTTCCAAATAAATAATGAATAATTAGTGTTCTGGTTATAAGTTAATACAATATTTAAAGCTATTTGTATGAGTCAATTAGCGTACCCTAACATTTCTCAGACCAGCTATCAACTACGATGTATTTGCTGTAATAATAGCAATCCAATCTAAATCAGTAACACAAACATTTATTCATTTTGTTTGACGGCTTGCGTTTTCCTTTGTTTAATTGTATCCTTTTTGACTACCTCACTACAGTCATATGTACAGAGGTTAGCAAAGGTTTATACATGATCAAATAATTCGTTACTTTTCAAAATGTTTAAATTTTTTTTTAAAGAAGAAATTTTTATCAACATATATGGAATAAACGGTACCAGAAACTGGCACATACTTTCTCACAAAAATATTTAAATTATTAAACAGATTCACTTTTACTTCATAATTGTATTCAAATAGGAGAGAGGATACAATAAAGTAGAAGAGTAACTAATACATATTATTATTATTAAATGAATGAGAATTTTTAGAAAGGTGCTGTTTTTTTTTTTTGCATATAGTTGGGTACATTACGGGCTACAAATAAGTATAGTTTGATCAAAATCGTTAGGGCCGTTATTTTATAAAAAAAAAACAATAACTGATTTTTCGTTTTTTTTTTTGCCAAAAAGGGGTTGTTTTTCAAAAAAGTTAACCCTTTTTCGTGACTAATGACATGTTTGGTGCAAATTTGTTCGAAATAGATCGAATATTTTTCTCTCTATACATAGTACATACAGACTGACATTTTGTAAAGACCACGTTTTTGGACTCAGGGGGTCCCAAAACAGATATTTCCACAAAAATCTCAACATCGATTTTTTTGCGATCACTACAGTTTACCTATACTATAGTATAGTGAGAAAGTAAAAGTTTTGTTTTTAGTTCCTAAGCAAAATTGTATGTGTTGGAAAAATGTATGAAATTACAAATGCAAACAAACATATTCTATAATATACTAAGTATTGTGCTATATACTTAACAGTTTAGCCAGTATAATAAAGCTACAACGAAAAATACAAAGGAAATTTCTTTTTATACAAATACTACTGTACGTTGTCAATCCTGTATGTTTAATGAATTTTAAACACATAAGTGGATAGATTTTAAAATTAAGTATCAAAACACAGCCCTCTTTCATAAAAGCAACAGTCGCACACATTCTGTTATTGAACCACTGCAAACAGTAAATGTTGCCCAGCTGTTCATTAAAAGTGACCCTTAGTTTTAAACAATACGTGAATTGTTGATTTACTACTGAAACAACACTCGCGTTTCCCAACTTTGCCGTTATTGCAATCTCTAACCCCTCTGTCTCCGAAAACGTGTTTGGTGCTGTACGTAACAGAATAACCAGTTATGAGTGTTATTTTTTAAACTAGATGATTTGGGTAAGTCAGTTTTGTTAAATACTTAATTATGTTCATGAATTATGTTTTTATTATGTAATTATGTATGTGTATTATGTAATTATGTTTATGTAATTAAGGAAAAACAACAAAAAAGAAAATTAGTAGGCCTATATAGAATTGTATAAATGAGAAAACAATTTAATAATCTCATTTATTTTTAGTAAGAAGTATATTCAACCAATAATTTAAAAATATATATTTAATTTCTATTCTCAAGTTCTCTCTGGCCATCCTTTAATCTCCTTGACACGTTTAGTTAAAAATTATTTTTTTTAAATTCAAAAACTTGTTTAACGCATGTCTATTACAATAAACTTTTCACTTGGGTTTGACTTGAAATAATGAATTCTAATAAAAGTAATAATTTTAACACAGAATTATACATTTTAAATTTCTGAGAATGACGTTTTCGTTGAAACGAGTTTAAGGGATACAATTTGTTATTTTAATAACTCTGTTCGAATTGTTACTTCTATTATGTTATTAGTAACAAAAAGGGAAAAGAAAACAACTTCTTCAAGAGACAAATAGTTCGGATGCTAAGGAAACACAAAACTACTGTAAAAATGTAAAAAAAAATTAAGAACTAATAACGTTATTAAAATGAAAGAAAAGGCACCGAAACTACAAAAAAAAATATAGATAGACAATTAATAGCGCTTTAACAGGAATAATGAACACAAATTATAAAAAATGTACCTTCCTTATACCATAAACACAAAATACTAAATTCTTAAAATTCTCGAAAGAGCGAGAGAAATGCAACAAAAAATGTTTGATTATAGTTTAACCCCAATTAATTATTGCAATGCCTTCCGTAGCAACGTCTTTACAGAATAATATAAAATATTTGAAATTTTAAGAGCATTTTAAATATTCAAAAAATTTAGATTTACCGTAAAATTTGTTAAAAGAAATGTTATTTAAACCCGCTAACAACTATAATGAATATACAAAAAACTTTGTATTTTATTAATAATTATGTAATAATATTTTCACTGACAACATATCGTCGGCATTGATGCAAAATATCACATGAAAACCCTTACTTTTCAGGAGAGGGGAAAAACTCTTTTTTTTTTATTTCGCACTCTACGATTTTTTGTAAGGGTATTTATGTGAGGACACTGAAGTGACGTCATTGTTCTAGAGCTGATCTTTTTTATAATTGTTGTACATTTTATAAATTGTTTGCTTTTTATTTATTTTTTTATAATATTATTATTGCAAAGTTATGTTATGGACTACTCGTGCTGCCTATGTGAACACTAAACCATAGATGTACATTTTATTTTTAATTACTTTTATGTGATACCTTTTGTGGAATAAATAAATAAACTTTGCAGTATGCAATATAACAGCGATAAGAGAAGGGGCGAGATAGGCTTCCAAGCTGACGGGTCATGGCTACTTACCTGGTCTCCGGCATGGGATGCTTTGCATACTTTTAATACAGTATTTATGTATATTTCTGAGGGTGTACCACGAAGAAAGGTAAAGATTTTAAGAGGCGACTCTACTACTAAAAATAAGAAAAATAGTCTAATAAACATAGTCCGAAAATGCTTAGTTTTTAAATTGTCCACCATTTTTGTTTTTTTATTAAATTCTTAATATCTTTGGAAATAGAAAAATTGATCTCAAATTTTGTGTAGGTATTGGTTACGTAACCTATTACCATTGTACAAAAACCAGAACTTTTTGTATACTTTAAAAATGGCGGCCATTTAAAACTTGTAATGTCAAATCGTATCTTATTAAACGAGCAATTCCTGTATATTTGTTTATAAATTTATTTCGGGGATCTCGCTAACGGCTCTGACGATTTTGATGCAAATTTGCATATAGAGGTTTTTTAACGTCAAGAATCGACAGCGCTAGGTCTTATGTCTGCAAAAATGCGCATAATCTCGGAAAAGTGCTCATAAAATTTAAACTCTGAACTTCGTTTATATACCACCATTAAAGTTACTAAGTATAGGCGAATAGATACATTATAGATACAATAAAGATTTTTTACAAACAGATAATAATCTGTTAATTTTAGCTGCAGATGTTTATATACTACTTAACAAATATAAATCATTAACAATGAACCAGGTGGTATAATTTTCAACTTATCTCTTTATTCAAACACCAAACGTAACTAAAACATTATTTTTGTGCTGTTATTAACCGTTCTGAAAACCTTTTCATCAGTATCTGCAATCTTTGCATTTCTATAAAGGTAATGTAAATTATCTAACGATTATAGATTATTATTTGTTGTTTCTAAAATACATAAGCAATATCAAGTATGGCCTATTCGTTGGACAGGTCACATATCATACATGTACCTATAGAGGTTTTTGGACGTCAGGATTCGAATGCGCTAGGTTTTATTTCTGCAAAAACATTCTAATAAAATGTTAGAACTAATTACTCTCATGGTTTTTTTTAATTATTTATTTAAATAAACAGTTCATATGTACGTAAGATCGAAAAATATTCATATTTATTTTGATATGCGATTCGTAATTACATACATTTTTCTAAAAAAAACAACAATTTAAAAAAATACTGAGCAATGCTCGGCCGCCCAGATACTATCTCTAAAACCACAAACTTTACAAACAAAATTATGAAACAAAAGAGTTAATTTTTGATAGCGAAAAAAGCGATTTTTGTTATTTTCCGTAGCTCAACAGATAACCGAATTATCAGCTAAAAACTCAAAACAGAATTTCTTGGTACTGTCTATAACAATATAGAAACAACAATAGTAAATAGTATTTAAAAAACAACAACTGACGTTATGGGCTTCCGATGTTCAGCATAACAAAGTTAACATTGCAAGACCACAATAAGCTTAAAAACCAAAATAATTTCCTCTTATTTTTACATGGTCAGAAACATCCAGAACATGTTGGCATCAATAATACATAATATATATAGCCTACAACTACGATATTATTGATAAAAATTTTATGAAAATATGGTTTTGAACTTTATACTATCCGAGCAGAGAAATATTGAAATAAATTGTAAACCATATAAATTATTTTAATAAAACCCAACCTTAAACTTACCTATATTAAGCTATCTAAACTTAGTAGCTACATATTAAAAAAAAAAACAATATTAAAATCGAATGATCACTTCTTGAGCTACAGGCGGGGACAGAACATGGTACGTTTGTTCTTATATTTAGGCCTATCTACTAGCTGCAGGAAAATGTATATTAAAAAAAATGAAGGGTACAGGGAAAAAAGGGGCTAAGTCAGTTTTCACAAATTTTTCAGGAGAGGCTTTTTTAGATTGCAATACTCAAAACTTAGGTTATTTTGTTATTTAAATTTCAAATCATATACTGATATCAACACTTACCTTATTGTAAACTGTCTCGAAAATTTTTAAGTTTTAGTTTTACTTTCATTGTATAACAAATATAAAAAACATGAAAAAGGGCGGAGTTACATGTTAAGAACTGGCTAAGTCAGTGGAATACTGGGAAAAATGGGGGCAAAGTCTGAAGCAATAACAGTGCTACTGTGGTAGTAATAGTATTATTATTATTAAAATGTAGTAAAATAAAACAACAGTTATTATTTACTTGATGTTTATGAAATAATAATAAGGCAGTACATTTTGAGTCAAGGCAAGTATATTTTATTTGACTCAGAAAGATTATAATGGCCCTGTCGTTCTTTAAAAGAGCTTATATGTTCTTTGATTGCGTCCGATGTTTCTTGAGATAATTTTCTGTGTGCTGAAGAATGTTTTCCTCTCTTGTCTTTAGGAGCCTGTCATGTAAGTTTCAAACCCTTTTGAAGAACCTCCAACTTTTTTTCTTTATTCCATGAATAGACAAGAAAGCTTGACGACAAACATTAACATCTTTTAGAGTGTTTTCTTCGTCTAAAAATCTGACTCGATATGTGTAACAAGCCTCTCGTAAACAAGCTTCTTCTTCATCTCTGCGTGGACGACGATTTTGTATTTCTTGTGCAATAATTAATCCACAAAGGTAGGCATTCTGCTCATCAACAGAAGACATGAGGTTGAAATCTGTAATGATTTTTATTCTACTACGTTCTGGAACATTTTCAAAGCATTTAAGCCTAGTACATCGGCAATCCGGTCCTATCGTGTGGCTTTATAAGTTTAGCGTTTTACTTACCTCTGACATTCGACCAAACCTTTTCCTCTTTTTCGTACTCCTTACAGTATTAAACTCTTCAACATCCTGTATATGTTCATCACTATCACCTTCCATCATCAAATTACACTAATTCACAATAAATTTACACCAAACAATATCTAAATTTTACAAAACAAACCAAACATAACCTCAACACTATTGTGTAACAGCACTGAATGACTGAACAACAGATTGGCAGCGACGGACGGCGGGAATAAGATTCACCGCAGACTTGCCCCCTTCTTTCCGTGCATCACTCTGACATAGCCCGTTCTATTCCTGTACACACTATTTTCTTTTCAATATATCAGCTGACTTAGCCCAGTTATAACCAGTACGGTTTTCACACTAGAAAATAACGAGTTTAAGCTACCAATTACCATGCCTAACTCGAATTCACTTTTTTCTTGACTTAGCCCCTTTCTTCCCTGTACCCTTCAAATGTATATATATATCAATAAATATATTACACAATGTATTTCTTATAAGGATTTATAGTAACTTTGACTCCACCAAACCTCCCCTAAAATTTCGAATTTTTTAAAACCCTTTCTTAGCGAGTACCAAGGTTCCTAAAGGAAGCTACATACCAAATTGCATTCCAATCAATTCGATGTTTTTTTTATCCCCCCAAACCCCCCTAAAATTTCGAATTTTTTGAAAACCTTTCTTACCGAGCACCTAGGGTCCTAGAGGAAGCTACATACCAAATTTCATTCCAATCCGTTGAGTAGTTGTTGAGAAATCGTTATGAGTCAGAGTGGTATTCGGCTTTTATATTGTACTAGCTGGCCCGATCCGGCTTTGCAATGATAGACAAATCAAAGTTAAATGTATATTAACAAAAAATATATTATATCAATAAATACATTAAACTATATATTTCTTATGGGGATTTTTAGTAACTTTGACCCTCCAAACCTCCCCTAAAATTTCGATTTTTTTTAAACCCTTTCTCTAGGGCCCTAGAGGAAGCTACATACTAAATTTCATTCCAATCCGTTCGGTGGTTTTTCTAGTAACTTTGACCCCCCCCCAACCCCCCCTAAAATTCGAATTTTGTTTTAACCCTTTCTTAGCGAGCACCTAGGGCCCTAGAGGAAGCTACATACCAAATTTCATTTCAATCTGTTAGGTAGTTTTTGAGAAATCCTAATGAGTGAGTGAGTGGTATTTCGCTTTTATATATATATAGATAATAGGCCTATGTTACATTAATTTACATCAGAG
>JAGFPH010005940.1:20603-34358 GCA_018207615.1 Philaenus spumarius
TTACTTTTATTTCTTATACAGATTCAAATAAACATAATTAAAACTGCGCAGGATAAGTAAATATTTGCAGCAGCGAATGGGCACAGCACATTGCAGCATTGGGTTTGTTGGTACAGCACCTAAACATTTCTTGCCTCCAAAAGGGGTTGGCGTTCGAAGCACGCAGGGGTCTCCCCTAGTACAATATATGATTATTAAGATAATTAACCTTACTATACGGTACTTATTACGATTATGAATATCTACTGTAATATAAATAGAATACACGAAGAGTTTTGGTATGACGAAATTTTCTCTAAGGATAAAGGTTATACCCTAGTAAGCGGTGATCTAAATGCTCATCACCCGTTTTGGAATTGCAAGAAAACTTGTCAAAGAGGAAATGCAATTTTCAGAACTGGTTATGAATCAAATTGTATTCTTATTAATAACCGGAGTCATACAACAACCCCTAATTTATTTCACCAACAATCTACTATAGACCTAACCTTTACAACAACTAAATTACAAGTACTATTGAATAAATGGGAGGTTAAAAATGATGCCATGGGAAGTGACCTATTGCAATAACCAACATAACTATACAAACAATATTTATACAAAAAGAAATTTTAAAAAAGCGAACTGGCCCTTGTACACAAAAATAGTTAATGATAATATACAATCCTTTACAAAATATCCAGTAGATCAACAGGTCGACATAATTATAATTATCACGGCTTTATGTGCTGCCGTGATATGACATAATTATCACGGCAGCACATAAAGCTATATACCGGCTGTTACACCACCAAATATTAAAAATAAGAAAGGATTTATTCCAAAACCATGGTGGACCGAAAAATGCTCTTTGGCATAGCCCAAAGAAGATTAGCTTTTAAATTATTTAAACAAAATATGACACCTATCAATTATAGAAAATATCAAATTTCACAATCAAAGGCTACACAAGTCATACATGAGGCAAAAAAGCAAGGTTGGCAACATGTCTGTCTGGAAATTAATAACAAAAAATCTATTTCTCATGCATGGAAAGTGGTTACA
The DNA here is from genome assembly GCA_018207615.1 of Philaenus spumarius. Classification (NCBI taxonomy): domain Eukaryota; kingdom Metazoa; phylum Arthropoda; class Insecta; order Hemiptera; family Aphrophoridae; genus Philaenus; species Philaenus spumarius. The sequence continues at coordinate 21,648 of JAGFPH010005940.1, forward strand.
AAGTTGAAAAACTACACACTAAATAGACCTTTAAATGAAGCAAATATACAACATAATAATGAATTAGCAAACAAATTTATGAAACACTTAGTTCCGGATTATGTACCTCATGCCTCTGAAATAAATAAACCCATTTTAATACAGACCAATCATCCTCTAGAAGATAACTTTACTCTAGATGAGTTGAAATTAGCTATAAAATCTAAAACTAAAGATACTGCTCCAGGCATTGATAATATAAGTTACAGCATGATAAAACATTTGCTTATAAATGCAATAAAAATCCTTTTATATATTTTTAATGAAATCTGGAACAACAATATAGATATACCTGATTCATGGAAACATTTTAAGTTTATTGCATTATTAAAACCTAATAAAGATAAGAACTTGGAAAGTTCTTACAGACCAATATCATTAATACCTTGCTAGATAAAAATTATGAACAGTATGGTTAAAACTAGGTTGGAATGGTTAGTAGAAAAATTAAAAATAATTCCTCAATCTCAATATGGTTTCAGGAAAAAGAGAGGATGTGGGGACTGTTTATTAACTGTGATAACAGATATATCAAAATTGCCTTAACACTACAAGAAACAATGGTACTTACCTCTTTAGACATATCTAATGCTTATGATAGGGTTCATTTACCCACTCTTTATGGCAAAATGTTTAAATACGGAATACCTTCCAAATTTATTCTACATTGTCACAAATGGTTTGTTGATAGGAAATTAACATTAAATTCAACAAAATATGCTCCTACAAGATATACATGTAGGGGTTTACCGCAGGGGAGCGTACTTAGCCCTTTGCTCTTCTCTTTATATATATCTGAAATTAATACCTATATGCCATACCAAATACAATCAATTCAATATGCCGATGATATTGTGTTGTATGCCCAACATCCAATAAGGATTATGATTTGGCACATAATAAAATTCAAAGAGCACTGAACAGTTTAGTAGATTCATTTAATAAAATGTATTTAGAGTTTAATACAGATAAAGTGTAAAGTTATCATTTTCTCTAAGAAAAGGTATGTGAATAATAACGACATATTGTACATAAATAAAGAAAACATTGCAAAGGTTACAAATATGAGATTATTAGGTATTTTAATTGATAGTAAATTGACATTTAATTATCATATAAATTATCTACAACATATCTGCTTAAAAGAAGTAAAGATTATAAAATTAATAACATGTGGTAAAAGCGGAGCACATCCTGATTTTGCACTGCAAATATGTAAAAGTCTCATTCGTGCCAACATGAGAAACATGTTACGAATAACCTATAAAAATTACATATATGTCTACACAGATGGCTCAAAAAACAGTGAGGGAACCGGCGCTGCCTTCTTAATCCCTCACCTTAATGTCAAAGAAAAATTCAAGTTGAATAAACATAATAATATGTCAAGTTTTACAGCAGAACTATATGCAATATATAAAGCAACCCAATATGACGACAACATAGATAACAACGAAATAGTAATATGTAGTGGCTCACAAGCAGCAATAATTTCAATAGAGAATGGTAGTTGTGGCAGGTCGGATGATAACCTTGTTATGGCTATCATAAAAGTAATAAGTTTCAAAAGTAAATAAATAAAAGTAAGTGTTTCAATGTTTGCCTGGATATTCGGGCATTGTAGGCAATGAAATTGTAGACACATTAGCTAAAGAAGCCTTAAAGGATGACAGGAATTTAAACGAGTTGAATATCCCATTAGGGGACTTTAAATTGTACCAAAAAATACAATTAGCACACAACGCTTCAAAAAGACTAAGGGACACCCCCAAAGCAAAATGGTACAAACACATTCAGGAAGAATATACGCATAACCCCTGGTTTACAAAAAATAAAACGAAAAGACATGAAATAGTTAATATATGTCGCCTTAGAATGGGGCATGCCGCAGTAAATAGTGTATTACATAGAATTAAATCATATTTTACCCCATTATGCTTAAATTGCAATTTGGGACAGATAGAGACCTTAGAACATTTAATCCTAGTATGTTCCAAGTATAATTTTATTCCTCGACAATGCTTCGACTTAGTCAATAAATATATCACAAACAATAGAAATAACATTTTATCAGGATTACTCCGATCCCAGGATTTTAATATATATAAAGAAATAAACCAATTTATCATTACAACCCAAAGAAATATATAATAATAGTATTAATAAAGGCATTTTACTCCCATACACGATATATATACACACATACATAATTGTTAACTCCAACCTTATATGTTATATTCCGTGGCTCTACCTTTTTAGTTAGGTATGCCTGAAGAGCCCCAGGCAGAGAAGAAAAAACTTACCTAGACAACATCCATATTTTCATACCAAAATAAATCCTAGAGAACTCCAACTTTAACTAACCAAATTTACTCATAGGAAAAAATAATATAGATTAGGATGTAAAATTATACATATATGTTTTGTGAATAATTAAACCTTGAATTTTAAACAGTTAAAACATATAATCTCAAGCAATATAAAAGGAAGGGAACAAACAACAAAAAAAGGAAATTATTAAAAATAAACATTATCAAAATGAATTCATGGATAAATTCCCAGCCAGCCTATAATAGGCACATTAAACTCAACTCGGATCAGCTGATTATATACAGCTGACTGGACAGGGGGTTTCAGCACACAGTGTTTCTGTTCGTAAATTGTGATTAACAATTTAATGTTGTTTTGACGTGCATTAAATTAAATGCAAAACATTTTATTAATATAATCGGTTCGACAATGCCTGAGAAATAGGCGAAACGATCGTCACCGCCAAACAGAAATAGAGTCATCAAACAGGACTGTGAGCAGCATTTCACGGAAACAAGTTATTTATTTATAATAAATCCAGTCCAGTAAGGCAAAAAACAAGTTAATCACCTGTATCTAAACTCTCTACCATTAGTTGTAGGAGGCATTGTAGCCCAGTCAATAAAGATCGAAAATCGCCATTTGACGCAACAAATTAGGGGAAAGCTGAATTTTTTATATGTGATAGACCCTTATGAGACATGTATTTTCTCAAAAGTCCCCGCCCCTCCCCCTTGTGCTTTCCCTTCCACCAGTTTACAAATGCAGACCTTCACAAGATGGCTTACAAGTTCGTTAATACTTATCGTAGTGAATTAATGTTTTGTACATATGTTTCTTGATCCATATTAAACATATTTTGTTCGTATAAATTTGTCGATAAAGTTAATATTAAAGGACCTATTAAACAACAAACACCAATCAAATGATTTCTCAAGGCATATAAATTTACTTTATTAACTATATTTTTGAAATTATTTAAAATACACAAAAATGTTACAAATAAAACTTGTAGTATGTATCTTTAGCTTTAATATGATGTGGATAATTACTTGTTTAAATATATCGCTTGGTCTTGGGACTTCGTCAAAGAGAGCGCTTGCACGCCGCTCCAGACGTAGGTTTTTTAACCGCTTCGCATTGATATATTATGTACAATGGATGTTGCAATATAATTTTAGTAAATGTGTGAGCATAAATACTGTTTGTATATAATGTATTGTAAGTTAAGGTTTAGATTGTAAGTATATTAGGTAAGTTTTTTATTACATTTATATATATAATTTATTGGTTATCCCTTTAATTCAAATAATTTCAATAACTGTATTGATAAATAAATGTATTGGAAGTTTAATACTTGTATTTTAGCTATTTATAGTTTCGTTTTTACTTAGTATGCTTTTTCAAAAACAAAACACCTTGAATAAGTGAACACACAAATTTTATTTCGAATACCAGTTTTGTTTGGGAAGGCTGACCCTACTCTATTGAATGAAATAAATAGGGCTTTCCTTATGGAACCGCCGGTTCCGGATTGGCTTAAACCGGCAAAATATTGGATTTCCATGTGCAAAAGAAAAGGATTAAAACATATCTGTTACATGGCAGCATCAGGACCTCCCACCCACCCCATATATGTACAAGTCTTAAGTAGGCTCAAGTACAAATAAGTAGGCTATTTATGTTACACTATAGCAAGATTCTAAATAATAACATTATTCGCAATATTTATTTTCATCTTTATATGGCTTTTGGATTTATATTAATATTTACAACTTGCAAATCAGTGTAATAAAAAATTAAGTGATAATTTATACTTCATGTTGATTACCGTATTTTAACGAAGCAAGTCACAAGTCAGTAAATATTCGAACTAACGAAGTTGCGGTACACCCTTAACAACTTTTCAACCGGATCTTATGTTTCTGTGACAGCCCAAGTATGTTGAAATTTTATTTTGGATACGAGTTAGCTTCATAGCCAACTCTTCTTCTTTGTTTGATGAAGTCTCACTACGCAAAGGATCAAAATCGTATTTCCTAAAAGTATTTACTGTGCTTACCACCAATGAATTACCTCAGGGGGACGATGTCAGCATAGACATTGATGGAGGCGTCCTTTTACATTGTGTTTCTTGGCCAAAGGAAGGAACTTGTGAAGACATAATCCAGAATTATTGCGCCCATGTTATTAATAGATATGAGAAAAAACCGTAAGATTTGATGTATATCCTAAAGAATCCACAAAAAAGGGAGAAGAACAGGTAAGAAACAAAACCTCATCAAGTGGCATGGATTTTTATAGAAACACTAAGTCCATTACAAAACAAGAGGAATTTCTTTCAAACAAGAGCAGCAAAAAAATTAACTGGGTGTGCTTAAGACCACACGTTGGAAGTGATAACTTCTATGACTACGGGGATTTTTAACTCGGTAAATGTGTACAATTATAAGGATTATAAAACTGTAGGCCTATTTTTTCAAATTGTTTATTTATATCCGTTATTATATATTTAAAGAAAGGTAAAAATATTATCTTTTAGTTACCTTTTATTTCATATTGATAGATCAAATGATTTAGAAGTTGTTAATATTACAGTAAAGAAATTAATAATCAAATATGTTATACAAAGATGTACGAATGTTTGCGAAGTTAAACAGTAGGTATCCTTCTTTAAATTTGTATAAACGAATATATTGATGATCAAAGGTTAGTTTTATATACAGTTTATAACCCCAAAGCAAATCTTATTACGTGTAGAAGCCCATATAACTTATAGTTATAGAAGCCTACATTAGTTGTATAACTAATATATAAGAAAATTAACATCACAAGAAATTTTAATGGTTGAAGTTGTAAACATAACCCCAAAATATAATCTACGCTGGGTTTTGTTTAAGAATTACAGATGATGGGCGAAATCAGCTGTTATATTATATTAACTAATTCTTATGTGTTAATTTGATTGCTATGCTAATAAATGTAAATAATGTATTAATAATATTCCCTCTCCACGATCTGACTTGTGTCTAAACAAAAGCGTGACGCGAGATCTCGCGAGAAATCTGGCGTGATGCGAGATCTCGCGGGAAATCTGGCGTGACGCGAGATCTCGCGAGAAATCTGGCGTGACGCGAGATTTCGAAAACATAGCCAAGTCGAAAGTGCCCAACGGGCCAATAGAAGTTATCACTTCAAAAACAAATTATTATTGAACAGCTAAACAGATTGTCGAAAGCAATTGTAGTGGGGTCAGATACAGATCTGTCAGTGTTACTTGTGAACCTTGCTTCACAGGATAAACCAATAATCTTTCGAAAGGTAGTTTATGGTAAAACATCAACAGTTGTATAAGTTACTACAACGTAAATCAACTTATTGATTAACACAGTAGTATCTGGCAACATCTTTTATTTGCTTATACAGTTACTGGATGTGACACAACTTCTTCTTTCTTTGGCTTGGGGGAAAACAAAATCTGTCGATATTATCAAGACAAATATCTAAGCAGAAACTTTTTTTTAAATGCAAATACGTCCCGCGACGAATTATTGGGGAAGGGAGAAAAGTTCATTCTAGATTAGTACGGGAGCATCAAATATTGAAATTTGAATGAAGGCCGTTATTTCAAGTTCACTTCTATTACCAGTAAATCAACGCTTAAATCCAACTTTGATGTAGTGAAATTACCTCCAACTTCAGAAGCAGCTCACCAACACATTATCCAAGTTCAAGTTTGGATTGGCAACAACTTTCCACTGGATTGGCTTACGAACTGGGGATGGAAGAACGGAAATGTAAAATGTAACGACGAAACAAAGAAGGCTCTAAGGCCTATTCCTAGCTCAAAGACTTTTGCTCCAGATGACCTATTGCAGTTGTAAGACGCCGTGTGGAAACTACTGTAGATGCTTGAAATCAAGGTTAAATTTGGTTCCGCTATGTGTGAAAACTTTAATGGCTTATCGTGTTATAATTCCCCTAAAATAGGTGAAGAAACAGAAGATCGTTTTTAGATTTAAATCACCATGCAGAAGAAATTATCCCTTGTATTGTTATTACAGTGATTTGCAAGTTGTAAATATTAATATAATTCAAAAATCAATATAAAGATGAAAATAAATATTGCGACGGTACAGTGTACAGTGTGTTAGAAAACTTTCTGCCAATAGTTGTAGGAGGCATTGAATAAGTACCTTTGTAAGTAAAACAATGTTCACATTAGTCCAGGTTAAGTTGTTCCCACACTGGGATTAAACAGAGCTATAAACTCAACTCGGATCAGCTGATTAGATACAGCTGACGGTACAGTGTACAGTGTGTTTGAAAACACTCTGCCAATAGTTGTAGGAGGCATTGACGGAGTACCTTTGTAAGTAAAACATTGTTCACATTAGTCCAGGTTAAGTTGTTCCCACACTGGGATTAAACAGAGCTATAAACTCAACTCGGATCAGCTGATTAGATACAGCTGACTGTACAGTGTACAGGGGGTTAACAAACTCCCTGCCAATAGTTGTAGGAGGCATTGACTGAGTACCTTTGTAAGTAAAACAATGTTTACATTAGTCCAGGTTAAGTTGTTCCCACACTGGGATTAAACAGAGCTATAAACTCAACTCGGATCAGCTGATTAGATACAGCTGACGGTACAGTGTACAGTGTGTTTGAAAACTCTCTGCCAATAGTTGTAGGAGGCATTGACTGAGTACCTTTGTAAGTAAAACAATGTTTACATTAGTCCGGGTTAATAGGGGACTGGGATGTCCCTATACTCGCAATGTTAAATTTATTAAATTTATGTACCTGTTGCTTGGCAACCATTAATGTTAGAGACTTGCTTTTTGTTTTGATTGAAAGATTACACTTTTCTCTGCAAAATAAGTTGAAAACAAATAAAAAATCTTTTTTTTTTATTTTAATCTACTTTTTTTTAAATACACTAAATTTTACGCGTTTTTTTTTTTTTTAATTTAATAATGTGTTAAAAAAAGTTTTTAACTCATATAACCAACTTAAAATGTATGCAATAGTGTAAGCAACAAAACAAAAAAAGGTTTGTGTAGATATTTCTATTGGTTTTTGAAAAAAAGGAACATATGTGGAAAAAAAACGTGGTTTTTCAGGAATCGCGACTAAAAAACTACCACTACGAGCCAGGCCTTGCATTTAACATTAAAATGAACTCTGCACGGTCTCACTAAAATAGTAATAACTTTGTAATTTTTTTATCAAACGAAATAATTTTTATATATAAATAAACAGAAAAATACAGAGAATGCAAAAATATAAAAAACAAAAAATTGAAAATTTTGACCCCAAAGGTCATCCCAGTCCCTTTGTCGTTCCCACACTGGGATTAAACACAGCTATAAACTCAACTCGGATCAGCTGATTAGATACAGCTGACTGTACAGGGGGTTTACAAATTGTCTACCAATAGTTGTAGCAGGCATTAACTGAGTACCTTTGTAAGTAAAACAATGTTCACATTAGTCCAGGTTTAGTTGTTCCCACACTGGGATTTAAACTGAGCTATAAACTCAACTCGAATCAGCTGATTAGATACAGCTGACGGTACAGTGTGTTTGAAAACTCTCTGCCAATAGTTGTATAAGGCATTGACAGAGTACCTTTGTAAGTTAAACAATGTTCACATTAGTCCAGGTTTAGTTGTTCCAACACTGGGATTAAACAGAGCTATAAACTCAACTCGGATCAGCTGATTAGATACAGCTGACTGTAAAGTGTACAGTGTGTTTCTAAACTCTCTACCAATAGTTGTAGGAGGCATTGATTGAGTACCTTTGTAAGTAAAACAACGTTCACATTAGTCCAGGTTTAGTTGTTCCCACACTGTGATTAAACAGAGCTATAAACTCAACACGTATCAGCTGATTAGATACAGCTGACTAGTGTACCTTTATACATTTGTACCTTGTACAATGTAAGTAAAACACTTGTACCTTTGTAAGTAAAACAACGTTCACATTAGTCCAGGTTTGGTTGTTCACACACTGAGATTAAACAGGGCTATAAACTCAACTCGAATCAGCTGATTAGATACAGCTGACTGTACAGTGTACAGGGGGTTTCCAAACTCTCTACCATTAGTTGAAGGAGGCATTGACTGAGTACCTTTGTAAGTAAAACAATGTTCACATTAGTCCAGGTTTAGTTGTTCCCACACTGGGATTAAACAGAGCTATAAACTCAACATGTATCAGCTGATTAGATACAGCTGACTAGTGTACCTTTGTACATTTGTACCTTGTACAATGTAAGTAAAACACTTGTACCTTTGTAAGTAAAACAACGTTCACATTAGTCCAGGTTTGATTGTTCACACACTGAGAATAAACAGAGCTATAAACTCAACTCGAATCAGCTGATTAGATACAGCTGACTGTACAGTGTACAGTGTGTTTCAAAACTCTCTACCAATAGTTGTAGGAGGCATTGATTGAGTACCTTTGTAAGTTAAACAATGTTCACATTTAGCCCAGTCAATAAAGGGTTTGAGTGGGAACTAATTAGTGAAAAGCTGATTTTTTCATGGATGTTTGTTGATTATATAAGGAATATTTTCTGAAAACATCCCGCCCCTCCCCCTCTTGCTTCCCCCCTACCCCCCTTAAAGTTCACTTTTGAAAGATTTTTTATTTTGTCAATATCTAAGAGATAAAAAGCGATAGAGTAATTTTTATTTCGTTATTGTAATCCTTATAATATTCTCTATCAAAAATGTTCTTTGCGTTTAAGCTATTAAACAATTATTTAACGTGTATTTTTAAATTTAATGTTAAAATTTTAACTTTTCTATTACAATAATTACATGTTTAGCTATTTTTTATTAATATGAGACAAGTTATGAAAAATGGCTCAAATAAAACTTTTAGGGTATTTTGCAATCTTTATACTGATATAAGTTTTATAAATGTTAAGTGCAGACAGTTGACTTAATCGGCCTGGCAAAGGGAAATGGCGCTGCGCGGGGCGCACGAGTCCTCACGGGCCGGATCAGCCCGTTGGCATATCAGCGGTCAATCTGCAGTAAAGGCCTATTGTTTGGACTTTTATTTGTATAGCTGGTTTAATTATGGGTATTACAATGGTAAAATAGACGTAAACATTTATTTTATTTTTTTATTATTGATTTATTTTCTGGTATTTATTATTGCAGTGATAAACACACAATATGATTTCTTTTAGCCAAGCCAATAAAGGGAAAAAATAGGCCTTTTTTGGATATAATCAGTGAAAAGCTGACATTTTGTTTATAAAATTGTCAATGTTATTTATATTAGGAGAGCCAGTTTTGATTCGGGTGATTATTCCTACTCCTAAGGTATTAGGACCGTTCCATTCTTCATCAAATATGGACCCACCATTATTGGACTGGCTAAAACCGGCAAGTACAAGCAGAAGAACATTTTTTGTTTACTGTCAATTTATTAATACACCAATTTATTAATACTGTTGGTAGCGCTTGGGCCTGAGAACCAAAGAATCTACTTTTGAAAACCAGTAACTGGACGAAAAGTGTATTACAGGATTTCCAAAATCATCTATAAGTTGAACGACAAAAGGAAGCTTAATCTGCTTGCTTATGCCATAACAGGTTGTGACACAACATCTTCTTTCTTTGATCTGGGAAAAATAAAATCTTTGGACATTTTACAAAAGTCAGAAGAAGCTCAAACACAAGCGTCGGTGTTTCTACGTCAAGATGATTCCAAAGAACTGAAAACAAACGGGGAAAATGTTATCTTAACAGAAAAAGCACATGAACTTCAATGAAGCTCGTTACTTGCAAATATTGCAAAAAAATCTAATCTAAGGTCAAACTTCGACCCTTGCAAAGCATCCCCCCTTCATCAGCATTTGTTCAGGGTTTATTTTCAAGTGCAGACATGGCTTGGTAACAGATTGGATGCTACAGTTTTGGAGTTGGAAGATGGAAAAGTTGAAAGAAAATGGAGGTTACAGGAAAGCTTTAACACCAACACTAAGTACTAAGTCTTTTGTAACTGATGACCTTCTGCACCTCGTGTCTTGCAGATGTAAGACATCTTGTATTAAATATTGTGGGTGTCCGAAAGTAGAACTTAATTGTTTTAAGGTTTTAATGTGATAACAGTCCTAATAATGTAGATGAAATAATTGATGATCAAGAATAAACTGGATTGGAATAAAACAGTAGCAAAAATGTTTCCACTGTCTTAGGCCGGCCACACACAGAATCAGACACGGTCAGTCATAGTCAATGACGCTTTTAGTCTTTTCTGTCTGTTTGACTGTTATTGACTGATCCTGTGTGTGGGGGTTTTAGTCACTGGGCGTCATTGCTTCCCTCCATTTTCAGTTCTTCTGTCCACCAGATTGTTGTATTGTGTGCATTTAGTGCTTATTGAAAGGTTTTAACCTAACTTTGAAACGAACTTTGAAGAGAAGGAAGAGGAAGCTATAATTATGATGTGGAACTTGATTAATTTGTTTGAAAAGGCACTAATAACAGAGATCTGTTTGTACACCCTATAAACGAGAAGAGGAACCTCGTAGACTTTATTAAGGAATTGAGAACCATCCCAAAAAATCGAAAACTACTGTCGAATGAAAGTCGAAACGTTCGAATACATCTTGGAAAAAAACCCAGGATAAGATTAAAAAACAAAACACGAATTTGAGAAAATCAAGTGACAAGGAGGGGTTGTGCGCAGGTGGCTCTGACGGACACTGTCTGATAGCTTTTGACTAAAGGTGTCTTTTGAGGGAGCTGCGTCAGTCAAGGAAAACACATATTTAGACGTCTGTTTGTGTATGTTCGTCTCGTTCGATGCAGTGTGTGGCGACCCCATAACCACCCATGCTAAACCCCCCCGTTTTAGTTGCTATTAGTCAAACTGACTAAACGTGACTGACCGTGTCTGATTCTGTGTGTGGCCGGCCTTATATAAAACTGAAACTCTCTACTTTTATGTGCCAGAATTGTATATATCCCAGACAATTTTAAGATATTGTAAATAGCAATTTGAGTCATGAATGGATGGTCCATGATGGTGTTTTGACAGTAAACAAAACATGTTCTGCTGCTTGACACCTGTCGGTGCCGGCTTTAGCCAGTACGGGACACGGCGCGGCGGGTCCATAGGTGGTGGATAATGACACGGTCTTAATAACTTATGGTTATAAATAATCCCCCAAACTAAAACTAGCTCTCCTAATATAAAGAACATTAAAATGTTATAAACAAAATTTCAGCTTTTCACTAATTATATCCAATAAGGCCTATTTTTCGCCTTTATTGGCTTGGCTAAAAGAAATCATATTGTGTGTTTATCACTGCAGTAATAAATACTGTACCAGAAAATAAATAAATAATGAAAAAATAAAATAAATGTTTAGTCTATTTTACCATTGTAATACCCATAATTAGACCAGCTATACAAATAAAAGTCCAAACAATAGGCCTTTACTGCAGATTGACCGCTGATATGCCAACGGGCTGATCCGGCCCGTGAGGACTCGTACGCCCCGCGCAGCGCCATTTCCCTTTGCCAGGCCGATTAAGTCAACTGTCTGCACTTAACATTTATAAAACTTATATCAGTATAAAGATTGCAAAATACCCTAAAAGTTTTATTTGAGCCATTTTTTCATAACTTGTCTCATATTAATAAAAATAGCTAAACATGTAATTATTGTAATAGAAAAGTTAAAATTTTAATATTAAATTTAAAAATACACGGTAAATAATTGTTTTATAGCTAAAACGCAAAGAACATTTTTGATAGAGAATATTATAAGGATTACAATAACGAAATATTACTCTATCGCTTTTTATCTCTTAGATATTGACAAAATAAAAAATCTTTCATAAGTGAACTTTAAGGGGGGTAGGAGGGGACTTTTGTGTAAATACTCCTCTTATACTATTGTAAAATCTGACAAAATTTCAGCTTTTCACTAATTACTTCCCACTAAGGCCTATTTTTTCCTTTTATTGACTGGGCTTATTAGTCCGGGTTTAGTTGTTCCCACACTGGGATTAAACAGAGCTAAGAACTCAACTCGGTTCAGCTGATTAGATACAGCTGACTGTACAGTGTACAGGGTATTTCCAAACTCTCTACCAATAGTTGTAGGAGGCATTGACTGAGTACCTTTGTAAGTAAAACAATGTTCACATTAGTCCGGGTTTAGTTGTTCCCACACTGGGATTAAACAGTGCTATAAACTCAACTCGAATCAGCTGATTAGATACAGCTGACGGTACAGTGTACAGTGTGTTTAAAAACTCTCTGCCAATAGTTGTAGGAGGCATTGACTGAGTACCTTTGTAAGTAAAACAATGTTTACATT
>JAGFPH010005940.1:45482-57195 GCA_018207615.1 Philaenus spumarius
GTTTTTGAGAAATCATGATGAGTGAGTCAGTGGTATTTCGCTTTTATATATAGGCTATAGATATAACTAAACTTACATACATTGGAACAGTATATAAACATCCCGAGGTTCAAAACCTGTTTGGGATGAACAAAAAAAAAAAGAAAACTCTCAAATACAAACAAACGTAAATTTCTCTCGGAATGAAAGACAACTCGGCAGCCAACCGCGCTCCTCCAAATCTTACACACTCCATCAGTCTTAGTGTGAAGTCACAATAATATATAAATAGATATATATATATATAGATAGATATAATGATATATAGATATACCAGGAGGAAACAGCTAATTAATTAAGTTTTACAAATCTTTGGTCAATTATTCAATTTAAATCGTTGTTATTTGAGAGGAGGGGGGTTGAGTGCATTTCAGAACTGCACTTAGACCAGGCTTACAGTTTTCATTTACAAACGTAGCAATGTGCCCCCCTCCCATAAACCTAAATCGTCGCCCTCAACAGGTGCCCGACTAATGAGGCATTATTTCTATATTAACCTATAAAGTATACGTAATTAATTGGTCGCGTGATTCCGACCTATCGTTAAAGCCTAATTATACACCGCGGCCGCTAACAACTGCTTTAACTGCCGATAACTGCTTCTGTAATTACAACAACTGTTTTTGGAGGAACTCTTCCATAACCGATTATAACGAGGTAGGCCCTACATCGTCGACAAATGTAATTTAAAATACAAAATAAACCAAACTACAACAAGTAAAAATAAAACCAGAACTGAAAACGGATCTAATTCAAATAAAAAAATAATAATGAATGAAATGACGTTCATTCATTGGATGGCCCCGTTTGAGGTTGCAATATTTCCAGTGTTCTTAAGAACATAAGTTATATCATAACTAATAAGCCCCCGTGGAAAATCACGCAGATTAATTAGATACACATCAGAAATACAGTCATCTTGTACAACAGACTTTATCTAGGCCTACCTAACTATGCTGACGGGGATTTTTAACTCGGTAAATGTGTACAATAATAAGGATTATAAAATTGTAGCCGTATTTATTAAATTTTGTTATTTATATACGTTATTGTTATCGCATATATTATTTCTCAAGACTATTTTTTTGTCGGTACGCCATAACTTCCTTAATACATCATCAACTTACATGAATGAGGCATCATTTTAAAGCTTTCCTTAACCACTACACGGGAAAAATAGACAAACAGCTTCAAATTCATGTTTTAATAACAAAAATTGATTTAAAAAACTTTTATATTATACTCTGTATGTTCCTAATGAAAGGCGCCATCTACTAACCATCTGTTTAACTAGCATGACAGCTGTTAGTTAGATTGTTTACACTGTAAGATTGTATAGGGAAACTGTTATTTATAAACCAATGTAAATAAATAAACTTAATTAACTGAATTAAATCAACGTGTTAAATCAGGTAAATGTAGGCCTACTCCGAACTTGCGAAATATTCGCACGGGTCAGCTAGTTATATATTTAAAGAAAGATATAAATATTATCTTTTCATTACTTTTTATTTCATATTGATAGATGAAATGATTTAGAAGTGATTAATATTACAGTGAAGAAATTAATAATGGAATAGTTTATATGTTATACGAAGACTAAACGAATAGGTATCTCTTCTTTAAATTTGTATAAACGAACATATTATGATAAAAGGTTGTATTTAATACTATGCATAACCTCAAAGCAAATCTTATAAAGTATTATAGCATACATTGGGTCTATAACAAAAATGAACTTCTCAAAAAATTATAATTAACTAGGGGAGACCCCTGCGTGCTCCGCACGCCATCCCCCGATGAAACCTTCTAAAAACAGATGTTATTTTTTATTTATAATAAAGGTGTAGGATTAATAATAACCTCAAAACTGAGATGGTAAATAATGTTAAATGTTCAAATCAAATTATTTCGTATACAGTATTTTATAACAACAGGTCTAATGAAGGTTAAAATTACCAGAAAGGCTCAGGTATACACTTAATCGAAAACCTAACCAAAAAGTTAGAAATACAAATAATATTTTCATATTTTGAAATCAGCTGTTAAAATTGGTTACTTACTATCAATTACCGTATATAATCAATAAATAGGCCTACTATATCTCTTATTTATTTTTAATTTGGATGTAATATAGTTTTTTCTTATTTTTAAATTCCATAACGAAAGTTTTTATTTGATTGTGTGTGTTGAAACATGTGTTGGTTCAGTCTAGGCCTAACTTAAAATATTATTTTGTACTAAGCTGGACATCCGAATAACTGTTTTATTTGTTATTTTATTCAATTGGTTGTTATTGTAATTAATATAAATACATTCCAGAAATATATGTTGGATTATCAGTCTAGGCCTAACGTAAAATTATGATGAATTTATTTTACCTGCCTTATCGGCAACATACACACATAATTTATGTTTTTGTATACATCTTTGCACAGTACGTTTTAAAAGATATAAGTTTCATTTTTCAATTACCGTTTTTACTTTCTCCCCCTATACCATAGTATATGGAGAAAGTATTGTATTCGTCAAAATTTTCGAGTTTGAGTTTTTGGTGGAAATATCCGTTTTGGGTCCCCCTGAACCTAAAAAAGTGGTTTTCGGAGTGATGTCTGTGTGTGTGTCTGTGTGTCTGTGTGTCTGTGTGTCTGTGTGTCTGTGTGGATGTTATCAGACCTAGAGCCTAAACCAGTCGTTCGATTTTGATGAAATTTGGTATGGAGGTACTAATTCACGGTATCTCCAGGCGTTTTTTTCATTTTTGTGAATTTTTTATTTTTAAGGGTAATTTTCCCATAAAAACCCATAAAATAACGGAAAAATTAACTTTTCTCAAAAACGGCTCTAACGATTTTGATTAAAATTTTATAGTTTATTACGGACCTAAAGTACTATAAACTGTAAAATTTTAATCAAAATCGTTCGAGCCGTTTTTGAGAAAAATTGATTTTTCCATTATTTTATGGATTTTTATGGGAAAATGACTGTTAAAAATAAAAGAATCACAATAAATTGGTAATAGTATTTTTTTTTATTAAGTTTCTATAATGAGGGAGAAAGTATGTGTCAGTTTCCTGATACCGTTTATTTAGTTTATAATAATGTTGCTTATTTATTAGTATTACAGCTGTGGTTAACGCCCAACTTGATTCTGTGAATTTGTTCCAACTAAATTTACAAATATTGAAATTAAAAATGTTTGTATCAATCTAGCCTATTTTACTCAGGGATAGTGTAGCTTTTTATTTAAAAAAAATTCAATTGGTTCAGTAGATCCAGAGATTATCCCTACATAAAAAAAAACAAATTTTACCTCTTTATAATATTAGTATAGTAGTGTGTATCGTTTTTACTTCAACAGAATGATGGCTTTGTTCACAAAAACTTATCTTAATTAAAAGTAAGAATTCGAAATAATTGTTTTAATTTTGAAATCAGCTGATAATGGAAATATTATAGGAAACAGCTGACTACTGTTATTATTATAGTCAATAAACATATGTAATGGCGCTTACAATTTTGTTGAATATTGAGTATATTTTTTGTTGTTTTAATGTTCAACAGATAGATGCAGCAGTTTAAAAAAAAATCTATATAAACACACTTTTATTCAAATGAAAGTTTGTGTCAAAATTTCAAAGCAATCGTTGAAGAAATTTCGGAGATTATCGATTTTGAACAAACGCACATGAACATTTTTATTACTTTCTTCATCCTATACGTAGTATATGGAGAAAGTATGGTTTTCGTAAAAAATGTTCGAATTTGAATTTTCAGTTGAATTATCTGTTTTGGTGCTCCCAGAACCCCAAAAAATGGTTTAGTGCAATTATCTGTGTTGGTGCTCCCTGAACCCAAAAATATCTTTAGTGAAATTTTTTGTTTTGGTGCTCCCTGAACCCAAAAAAGACGTCTTGAGGGGACACTATTGGTCCGATTTTCATGAAATTTGGTATGTAGGTACTAAACCCTAATATCTCCAGGCGTTTTTTCATTTTTTGGAATTTTTAATTTTTAAGGGTAATTTACCCCTAAAAACCAACAAAAAACGACAAAAATGCAAATTTCTCAAAAACGGCTCTAACGATTTTGATCAAATTTTCAGTATTTATAGTGCTTAAGATGCTAAACAAAATGACACCACCCACTTTTATCAAAACTTCGGCGTTTCATAATTATGGGGAAATGTTAAAAAATAAACAAGTTTATGTTGTCAATCTAGCATCACGGCAACGGCCGCACGGGGTAGCACAACGGTAGCGAGGACGGCCAGTAATTCAAAGGTCGCGCGATCGAATCCCGCCTGGGACAATAACTTTTTTATACGATTGACGTAGGTAGAATATTATTTTTTGGTTTTGTTCTAAAAAGTAGTAAATAAAATGATTAAAAACAATATTATTTTGACTACAGTAAGTTGGGAGAAAGTTTGTGTCAGTTAACTGATACCGTTTATTTATACAGATTATTGAAATTGTAAACATAACCCTAAAGTATAATTATTTACGCTGGGTTTTGTTTAAGTATTACACATGATGGATGAAATCAGCTGTTATATTATATGTTACTCGCGTAGGCATGTACGTACGTACAGAAGTATATTCGCTTTTATAGGAATCGGTGTTTATTCGTCATTGACATTTGGAAAACACTTCGTCAGAAAGATATATTCAATTCAAAGTTTAGGCCTACACATAAATAACATTTATGTGTTTCGAAATAAATACTTTTTTCCAAACTCTCTTGGTTGTTCAAACTTTACCAAAGTCTGTCTGTCTATTTGTTTGTCCGGGCTAATCTCCGAAATGGCTGGACCAATTTTGACGAAATTTTAATTTGCACGAAGTGGACTTTTCAGAGAATATGGTCTAATTTTACCACGGAAATATTTGTGGTTCCTACTTTAAAATTTTAAAAATTTTAAAATTATGGACGAAATTGAGGATTTTGCGAACGGAAGTGACACGCGACCATTATAAATAAAACAACTGATTTGGATCAAAAGCTTAACGGTTTGACAAGATCGTCTGTGTTTTAATTTACTGTATACGCTGGTTTAACCGTTAAATATACGTCAAAACAGTATGCAATAATGTGAAACGTATTCATAGGTGTTAAATACACCTCAAAACCTGATTTGTAATTTGTATGTTCGTTCGGGAGTTATAAATAACAAACTGGCGGAAAACGGGATTTTTAGAGTTTATTGGTGCATAGCTAATAATTTACGTAGGCCTAAAATGAATACATACATTGATTTAGATTTAATACAGGAGATTAATCTGGACATTTTGTTTTTTACACCTTACAGCTCGTCTGATTGCCCCAAATTGCATCAAATCCACGTCGGAGCTTCTGACCCGAGTCCGCAAGGTCGAGTAGAACGAAGCAACGCGAGGACTCTGGGGTGCGAACAAATTCTACTAATATACTTCGTACTCGCAGGCAGCTATTCAGTGCCTCCGTGAATAGAACAATTTCCCAAATAGTTTTTGAAATCATAAAACAAATAAACTTAGTTCTGTAAATTCGTTCAACTCAGTCAGCAGTTCGAATTGTTAATATTTTTGGTAGAAATAGTAATTGTTTATGAAAAAAAAGAATTGTTTTGATTTGTGATTTTGTTAATATTTGTATATGGATGTTTGGTAGCGAATAAAAGAAAACCAAAAATGTACTAAAACTTCAGTATTGATATTTCCATCCGTTCCTAACCTCGAACTAACTTCTTGAACATCCTGTGTAAGCCTTCGGATGCGCTAAAACACTTCTTTTGTAATCGTTGAACCCCAAACGACGGCTCTTGTTCCTCTGATTCGATAAAACCTCAACAACCGAGCACGTCAACTAAACTATGCCTAATAGATCTAACGTCCGTGGATTCGCCGCTCCTAGCTACAACGGGGACACGGTACACATAAACCAAAACTAATGTGTGGATAATCGTATCTGCCAGAGCGCTCTAGCGGGAGATCGGGACGGCTCGGGGCGTCATAAGGTGTGAGTCCGGGTCAGCTTCTTGGGGGCGGCTGGATACAGTCGCTTCCTCATTCCTTGAGAAAACCTGGTTCAATGATTACGATCAATATAAATATACCCTGAAACTTAACAAAATGCAGTTCACATAAAGAAACAATAACTATACATCGTGTCCGTCTGTTTGTGACGTCATCCACTGAGAATGGCTGAACGTATAAAGCTGGAGTTTGAACCATTAGACGCAGCATTTCGTTCGAAAGTTGTGACGTCATTAGTGACCAAAGACAACTATTATTTATCCCTCTTTAGGACACATTTCTGCTTATAACTTTAGACTGGTATAAAACTGTACCATATGCCTATATTCAATTTGAGATACTCATTGGATTCAGCTCGCCGAGCCGAGCTGATTCTATAGGTCACATAGTGTAGGAGCTACAACATTGTAAAATTATTATTATTATTTTGGCGGGACCAGGCAGATAAAACCCCAAAAAAGTTTAATTCTCGCACGATAAATTTAAATAACTGTAAATAAAACGTGTTTTTCGGTTGTTGGACTTTATTGGCCCGTTGGATACTTTCGCTTGACTATGTTTCTGAAATCTCGCGTCATGCAAACTTTTTGCATAGACACAAGTCAGAGCGTGAAGAGGGAATAGGCGATACATAACATATAATATTACGTTATTATAATTATTATAATATTAATATATTTTAATAATATTACATTATATTTAATAAGTATGCGAAAAATAGTGACCATTACAATGTAAGCATTATTTATTTAGTGACTAAAGAATTTGAGTGAGGTAATTTGTGTATGTACTCTACATAGAATTCTAAAAATAATTCAATATGTAAGGGATAGTAATAATTATTATTATTATATTTGTGCGTTTTAAGTTTTGTAAAGAAGATTGATTTTTGTCTAACTGAAGTAAGTTTATACAAAATTTTACGTTTTGTACATTTTGACAAAGTAATATTTTACATTGTTTTATTTTACTGTAACTTATTATTACTCACTTAAATATAAAATTTAGCTTCATACTACAACAATGGAAGTCATACACGTTAATGGAGTATCTATTCTTCACAGAGTAGTTTCTTCTAGGCCAGATGGCCAATGCTTATTCTACTCTTTGGCTTTAATTGTACATGACACGATTCACTGGGGTTTGAGGTGAGGACCAGAGTTGTTAGTCATGTTTCAAAAAATTGGCACCAGCAAATAAAAAATAAAAATAAAGGACTGAGAGCTGCAAGTATACAAAAAAGTAAATTTATAGTAAAATTAACCAGTTCAGTAAGGCAATCAGAAATAATGACAAAAGAATATATCGTGGGTATGAGCAAACCGGTAACTTTTGGAACCGCCTGTGAAATTCAAGCAGGATCCGAAATATTTTTTATGAATTTCAGGTGTACAGAGATGGTTATTTGTTGTGGGAGAGTTTTGGCAAACCGATTAAGGGAGTAGGAAGACTAAGGTTTACTGGGGAACTGACGAGAGGCCACTTTGATGTCTCATTCCTCTCACACCTTCTTTACCTGACAACTCGATGGATATTAGTGTGGAGGAAATACAGTCAGCTTCCCAATCCCAGGTTTCAGACGATGGTCTCCAAATTTCTCAACTTACAACCCTATCAGAACAGTGTACATCATCATCTGATGCAGTTCGGTCGTATCCAGAACAAATACCAAAAAAAAAAACGAGGAAAAAAAGACGAAAGCGTTTTTCTAATACAAAAAGCGTAAATGCACATAGGCAAGCGGTAAAAAAAACCAATGTCTCAAATTACACACAGAATCGGCTAAAATACTTTAAGATGCAACATTTGCTGTAGGTAACCATATTATTGCAATAGCGAACATTGTCTTGTCAGCTAATAGTATATATAGACAAGTAAGCGCGTGGAGAGGGAATGGACGATACATAATATATTATAATACGTTATTAAAATATTATAATTACTAGGGGAGACCCCTGCGTGCTCTGCACGCCAACCCACAATGGAACCTTCTAAAAACAAATGTTATGTTTTATTTAGAATAAAGTTGTACGATTAATAATAACCTCAAAACTAAGATGATAAATGTTCAAATCAAATTGTTTCTTATATTTGATAACAGCAGTTATAATAATGGTTAAAAGAATCACCAAGGCTCAGGTCTACACTTTAAAACCCTAACCTAAAAGCTAGAAATACAAAAAAATAATTGCTTCAAATTTTGAAATCAGCTGTTAATGGAAATATTGGAACAAACAGCTATATTATCTGTTATTTTATTCAATTGGTTGCTATAGTAATAAATGCATGTTTTGGTTTATCATTCTAGGCCTAACCTAAGAATTTTTTTCTCTGACTAAATTTACAAATATTGAAATAAAAAAAGGTTTTTATCAAAATTAATTATAGACTATGTTACTCAGGGAAAGTGTAGCTTTTTATTAGTAAAACTATTTTTTCAATTGGTTCAGTAGTGCCAGAAATTACCCCTACATAAAAAAAAACACCTCTTTATAATATTAGTATAGATGTATGAAAAGTTAATAGAACAGCCATACAACCTTCCAAAAATCACACTTATAATATTTCTCTTCTATGTGTGTCAACGTGTATCTTTTATAGGTTAATAAGTAGCAGATTTAATTTAAAAATATAATTTACATTAACTGTCATATTATTTTACAGAACAGCTGTTTTATGTTTTTAATTTATTTATTTAGTATCAAATGTTTTAATGTAAACTGCAGACCAGCTGTTTTATGTTTTTAATTTATTTAACACCAAATGTTTTAATGTAAACAAAGCAGACGTTTTTAAATTGTCATGCATTACTTATGGGGATTTTCCTTTTTTCGGGGACCTCAAAAATCCCTTTTTTTCATCATTCCTTGAATCGATACCTTTAATTTGATACCTCTCCCATCATCCTCCGATTTACCAAATTCCCACAATTTTGAATCTAAAATTTCGCTTACAGAATTATATATAAGGATTATTATAATAATTATCCCTTACATTCAATTCAATTCAATTCAATTCAATTTATTTATCCTTTTGACAAATTTTACATTTTGTATAGGACAAGTCAGGTATCAATTAATTTTAAGTAAATAATATAATACAGAGAATATAAAAAAACAGAATAAACAAAACAACAAGGATATCCTACAAGTGAATTACAAAAGTAGCCTACATATTATTTTATTCCAAAATCCTTACTTAAATTTAAAGAAATTGAAATAGAGTATCAACACACAACACAGTTAAAATGAGACAATACAATAACACAAAGCACAAAAAAAAGAAGAGATCACATCAATCACAAAACATCATCATGATGCAGAAACTCCTCCACCGAGTAAAAGGATCCAGACAATAGAAATTGTCTAAGACTGTTTTTAAAAATCCTATAGTTTGGGGAATTTTGAATGCTTTTAGGAAGCTTATTCATGAACTTTGCACCAGCTTGTGAGGGAAGTTTACTGTATAAATTTAACCTGTGCTGTTTGGCACGATACTCACAAGCTTGTCTGGTGCTGTAGTTGTGTATATCCATATTTTGGACATGATCACACTTAAATTTAAAAAAAAGCAACACTTCAAGTATGTAAATACATGGAAGTGTAAGTACTCCATAATTCTTGAAATAGTTTTTACAACTTTGTTTTTTATGTAGCCCTGCAATAAGCCTTATGGCTCTTTTTTGCAAGACAAACACTCTTTTCATGTTTTGAACTGATGAGTTTCCCCAAAGAAGAACTCCATAGTTCAAATAATGATACACTAGCCCATAATAGGCTGTTAAAAGTATCGATCTGCCACAGTATGGCTTCAAACTTCTCAGTACAAATATACCTGAGCTAATTTTTGCACTGATATTGCTAATGTGGCCATTCCAGTTCAACTTGTCATCAATTAGAAGACCCAAAAATTTTATTGATTGCACTTCTTCAAGTATACTATCACCTAGCATGACACTTGGTGTCAGATTTGAGCTATGCTTTCTACTGAAGTTTATGTACATATTGAATTATTCTTAGAATTCCATGCAGAGTGCCTCGCTCAAAATCATTAGTCACTAAATAAATACTGCTTACATTATAGGCCTAATGATCACTATTTTTCGCATACTTATTATAATTGTAATATTATAATTTTAATAATATTACTATATTATAATTATTATATTATAAAATTATAATTATTCAATTTCAAAATATGATATAATATTGTTTGACAATATATTGACTTGTGTAATTTGTTGACCTTTAGTCTCCTCTAATATTAATACTGATAAAAATATAAATCTTTCATGGAAGTTGTTACTTCCAACGTGTGGTCTTAAGCACACCCAATGTTCTTTCTTTTTTTTCTTTTTTTTTTGGCTAACGAACTCAACCTAGCGACTTAGAAAACCAATTTGTGTACATCAAATCGGACTTAAGGGTCGGCTCTAGTAAGACAGAAAGGAACCTGCGACTCCCTATAGCGGCGGTAGGTTACACGGACATTGCTCAACCTAAATCCATTTAAAACCCGCAATTATTCAAATAGCGTTTTTTTAAAAATACCAAACTCTTGGGGACAAAATTCTTCATCCGAATGGCTTGGTAATTTTTCCCTATAATTAATAGTTAAAACGTAAAAAATATTTAAAATCACCCTATAGCGGCGGTAGGTTACACGGACATTGCTCAGCCTAAATCCATTTAAAACCCGCAATTGTTCAAATGTCGTTTTTAAAAAATACCAAAATCTTGGGGACGAAATTCTTTAATCGAATGGCTTGGTAGTTTTTCGCTATAATTAATAGTGACAACATAAAAAAATAATAAATATCAATGTTTTAAATTGTTAATAAATATTAAACAAAATGTTTTTCTTAATTTTGGAAAAGCCATTTGCATGCGTATTGGCCATAGCTTTAAAATGACATATCGTTTATAATTTTCCGATCAAAAATAAAGGACAAATTTGGATTTTAATTTAACATTGGTCTTATGGAGTGTCAGCCAACATGGCCGACAGCTAGAAATGCAAACACATAAATACAAATATATATACAATGTTTAATGATATGAAAAACGTATTCTGGGATGTTATTGAAAACCTTAGGTCCACCATAAGAGTCACTGCAATAGTCAAAAGGAAGGAACTTAAATGTAAATTTAAAAAAATTGTAAACAAAATTATAAGTTGAACACAGCTGTCAATGGATTTACACAATCGACTCGCAGTTACAGTAATCGATTTGAGAGAGAGAGAGAGCAGACAGCACGTGAGCGAAGCGAAGGAAGAACGTTGCAATCGAGTCAGGAACAACGACATCAGCCTAGTTAATAACATCGCTGATAATTAGAGCATTTACGTTTTATAGGCCAGACAGATCGGACATTAAAATGGCAAAGCTTGATGTGGTTCTGTTGGACGGTGTATACCCTGTGCCCGCCGCGTATACGTGAAAACTACAAAATATTCGGACATTTTTCAGCCGTTGCCTCAGAACTTGCAGACACCATTACAATTTTTTAAGTACGTTAAATTTTAAATTGCTAAATTTGATTTTTAAGCGTAAAAATAGTGAAAATTCGGTGTTTCACTTCCAGCCCTATAACACAGCTGATTCTAATCAAAACTTAGCAACACATGTTTGTTGACTGTATTTACATGTATTACCA
>JAGFPH010005941.1:13259-26908 GCA_018207615.1 Philaenus spumarius
AAAGTATGTGCCAGTTCCTGGTACCGTTTATTTTTAGATAAAACCCCTAAAAAGATTCATTCTAGTACGGAATATATTTTTTTAAATGACTCAAAAACATGCTTCCGGTTGGATTTTTTTTTGCTAACGAACTAGTTCAAGCGACTTAGAAAATTGACGTGTGTACCAAATTTTAACCAAATCGGACGTCAAATGTGACCGTTAGAGTGCATATATATATATATATATATATATATATATCATTTAATGACACTCCAAAACGTGTTCTGTTGGCCATGATCGTTGCTTATTGACCATTGATAGATTTGGGCTTTGCAGAACAGATACGCGCACATTTTCAACATTGTCTGGAGTACGTACACACATCTAGGGCTACCAGTTCGTTTAAATTTTAATGCAGATGCACTATTTCTGAAAGTGTTTGTAGTAATCCTACAGGGAACAGCACCATGACGAGGAACATAGAAATTGTTACGAAATAACCGTTGCTTAGCAGTCACAGACTCTTTTTTTAAGTTTTGATAACAAAAGCACGATGTTGAACTGTCCACTGCGCCATGTTTTCTGAAATGGCAACTTCTGTGTTCTCAATTGTTGCAACAATCAGCGGTCTAAACAAAATACAGAGCTGACAAACAGCCGTTTAAAAAGTGTCAGGTTTTATTGGGTTACCCGGTATACCGTAAAATAATTAATAAAAACGTCGACTTGAGAATGGGGAAGAATAAAATAAATAACAGCGAATTTCAAACTTTTGTTTTCATGTGAGGACTTATTTAAACGATTAAACACCAATTTTGACGCATTATTTCATGTTACCTCTGCTATTAGAAGGTCAGCTGTGAAACAGACCCGTCCTGAGGTAAATGCCTCCTTTAATTGGTCGTAAAACGCTGACAGGCGTCATTGTCTACCGTCTTGGACTAACCAGTCTAATGATATATTTTACGACATGAGTCGACTCATTTAACTGACGATTGTTCTATTTGTAGAAGAGAGGAGAGTCGTGACGCGTGCTCAGAGTTCGTAGGTTGTTAACTTTGGCATTCCTAGACATCGTTAATGAAATATAAGAGAAGATAGTAGGTCTAACGATTGCATTGTTCTAGTCATGAGCGATTCACGAACGATTCGTTCAATTTAAACGGATCGGCAGATGAGCCGTTCGATTTATGACTCTCTAGGGAAATTGATTGATATGGTGAATCTAACGAAATCGACGTTTTGAATCAATTCAAACAAGCCGACTCAATAAATAACAAACTAACGACTCCCTAGTCAGATGCATCAGGGCCGGATTTCCCAATAGGCCCGGTAGGCCCAGGCCTATGGGCGCAATCTCCCAGGGGGCACACGGCCGAGAGAAAAAAATATCTAGAAATAAATAGCCATTACATAACATATTTTTTGAATTGATTACAAAAAAATCATTCTGATTTTGAAGTTCATTGGAACAAATAATTGTTGGTAAAGTTAAACTATTTTTACTTTATATCACAGTATTTGTGTCACGTTATCAAAATACTTCATGTAAGCTGTGTTTCTAAGATTAAACCTATTTTATATTGTATTACCGAGTTTTTTTATTTATTTGCCCAAATGAATAAATTGAACAAAACCTAAGATATTAACATAGCAATGGCCATGCTTTGTTGCGGGAATGCTCTGCGGGTTGGATCGTTTTGTTTCAGTCCCACAAACGTGAGCTCACTATTTAATACATAAAATTACTAAAAGTGTTTTAAGACGGCATTTTGTTAAGCCCAGAACCAAGTAAATTACTCAAAAAACTTGCAATGATAAAATTGCATCGTAAAGTGGTGTTCAAGCAATTAACATATAAGCCTGATATAATTTTTACTTTCTCCACCCTATACGTAGTATATGGAGAAAGTATTGTTTTCGTAAAAACGTTCGAATTTGAATTTTCAGTTGAATTATCTGTTTTGGTGCTCCCAGAACCCCAAAAAATTGTTTAGTGCAATTATCTGTGTTGGTGCTCCCTGAACCCAAAAATATTTTTAGTGGAATTTTTTGTTTTGGTGCTCCCTGAACCCAAAAAAGTGTTTTTAACGTGGTGTCTGTCTGTCAGTGTGTCAGTATGTATACACGACCAGAGGGGACACTATTGGTCCGATTTTCATGAAATTTGGTACGTAGGTACTAAACCCAAATATCTCCAAGCGTTTTTTTCATTTTTTGGAATTTTTAATTTTTAAGGGTAATTTACCCCTAAAAACCCATAAAAAATGACAAAAATGCAAATTTCTCTAAAACGGCTCTAACGATTTTGATCAAATTTTCAGTATTTATAGTCCTTAAGATGCCAAACAAAATGACACCACCCGCTTTTATCAAAACTTCGGCGTTTCATAATTATGGGGAAATGTTAAAAAATAAACAAGTTTATGTTGTCAATCTAGCATCACGGCAACGGCCGCAAGGGATAGCACAACGGTAGAGAAGACGGCCAGTAATTCAAAGGTCGCGCGATCGAATCCCGCCTGGGACAATAACTTTTTTATACGATTGACGTAGGTAGAATATTATTTTTTTGTTTTGTTCTAAAAAGTAGTAAATAAAATGATTAAAAACAATATTATTTTGACTACAGTAAGTTGGGAGAAAGTTTGTGTCAGTTAACTGATACCGTTTATTTAATAAAGGTTTTTGGGAAATTAACTTTAACCAGACAAGAGGGCGGAAAATTTTATTGGGCCTAGGGGCGCCAAAATGCTAAATCCGGCTCTGTGCATGGCTCACTCGTAGCTTTTGGTTTCTGTTGTGATTATTTCCTATTATATTCAAATAAAATTGGTCCAATTTTAGAGTTCTATGTCTCTGAAGTAAAGTAGAATCAAGTTTATTATTAATTTAAATTTGCCTATACTAAGATTGTATTTATTTATGTTGTGGGTATATAGAGTGAAATAATTTGACCACGCAGCTGACGTGAGTTGAGCGAATTTTCAAAATTTAACTTATGTGTTTCAGGGTTTCAACCAACTGTTTGGGAAATTTTTGCACTCACGAGGGCTCTGAATAGCTGCCTCCGTGTACAAAATCATCATATCATATATATATTACTAGCTACCCGATCCTACTTTGCACGGATAGACAAGTCAAAGTTAAATGTATATTAACAAAAAAAATATCAATAAATACTTTATACTATGTATTTCTTATGGGGATTTTTAGTAACTTTGATCCCCCAAAAAAGCGATTTTTTTTTAAACCTTTTTTAGCGAGCAACTAGGGCCCTAGAGGAAGCTACATACCAAATTTCATTCCAATCCGTTCGGTGGTTTTTGAGTTTTCGTGATGAGTGAGTGAGTGGTATTTGGATTATACATATATAGATTTCTCAAAGGTGTTTTTTGTGGCACCATCATATCTCCCTTAATTCTTCATCAAAATTAATGATTCAAACATCATTTTTAAAGCTAATGTTCCCCGCTGTTGAAAACAAATAGACAAACAGCTTAATAGTGTAGTAGCTAGCTCATGTCACGTGTGCATATGCCCTCTAAGTTATGTTGCGGGGCTTTGTTAAACACTTATAAGAGTATATTCCTTTTTTGGAGGCCAACAAATTTTGTAGTAGCACATTTTTTGTTAAATCCAATAGTTATTGAGATACAATAAGGTTCTTGATGTTTGAAGTTCGCGATGTAATTTAGAAAATACTCGTTGCCTTTTTATTTATTGTAGTTCGTATATAATGCAACAATTAGTTTGTTTTTTGTTACAGGCAAGTGAAGCTGGTCAAACCTCAGAAGAGACGTAGAGACGACGAAAAAGACATTAACTGTGCATTTATGTAAAAAAGTATAACTTTCTTTGCAATAATGCTCAAGTGAAAACAAAATAAAAAACATTACAAATGCTTCTGAACTCATAGGGGACGATGTGTTGAACGCATAAAAGCATGAAAAAAGGATAAAGTATCCCATAGAATGCTACATACTTAAGGGAAAGCAAGCAGAAAAGCAAGAAAAAAATGCTGAAAAATCAAGCTAGGAGGAGAAGGGTAATACTGGCACCCCCAACTACAGAAACAGAAAAGTAGAGCTGGTCAGAGTGTACAATTTAAAAAATGTAAAGTTTGTAACCAATTTAAAGAAAAATGAGTCTCGAAACTGTACCGTATTTGTGAGAAGTCGAGAGCAGAGTAACTACTAAAAGCCTCGCGGTTTTACCAGGGCTCTATAACAAAGGCTATACCATTTTGATCATTTACAGTGACCCAGTATCGATCGCCTATGACGTCACCATGCTGATGATACACACTAACTGGTAATATTTCACGAATGTGCGCGCAGTTGTTTACTCGATGTTGTAACTCGACGGAAAGGCTTCAGTAAAATAAAATTTAGATATTCTTAATCTACGTAACTACGGATTCTAACAGTATAAAAAACTTTTATTTTAACAGGTATTTCGAATTTTAATAATTGAAAATATTTGAGAGTTATCAAAGACTGACATGGAAAAGTTACTAGGCGAGGATTTTTTTGATTTTTGAGTTATAAACAAACTTCCAGCGGGAAAGTTGTAGCCGATGAATTGATCTAAACTATCCAATTCACCGATTTGTGATAAAATGATTACATCATTATGCAATCGTTTTTTAAATGAGCGCGAGGAGGTGCGGCGCTGCCACTCCCGAAATACAGTTGTTTGATACGGGAATAACGTTTATGTGCATATTTCTTTGTTATAAAGTAATTCTTTTAATTAAATATGAAACAAATTTTTTTACGTAATTACGATTTTCTTTTTCCATCAATCTCTAATTTTATTTCTTTGAATGTACGTAATAATGATATTATTTTTTAAACGTTAACCTCCAACTTAACTTTTTGTGTCCGTTACAATAATTTCAAATTTTAATTATACATTATAATTAGTTTATGTTAAAATAAAATGCTTACTTTTTTTCTAGCTGGCATAATTACCTGGGGAAAAGTGATTTACTATATTACGTTAAAATAACAATATGTACATAAACGTTATTCCCGTATCAAACAACTGTACTTCAGGAGTGGCGGCAAGGCAACTCCTCGCGCTCATTTAAAAAACGATTTCATAATGATGTAATCATTTTATCACAAATCGGTGAATTGGATAGTTTAGATTAATTCATTGGCCATAATTTCCCGCTGAAAGTTTGTTTATAACCCAAAAATAAAAACTTTCTTCGCTTAGTAACTTTTCCATGTCTGTCAGTGATAATTCTCAAATATTTTCAATTATTAAAATTCGAAATACCTGCTAAAATAAAACTTTTTTATACTGTTAGAATACGTAGTTTATGTATATTAAGAATATCTAAGTTTTGTTTTACTGAAGCTTTTCCGTCGAGTTACAACAGCGAGTTAACGACTGCGCGCACAAGGAGTCCACTGCTCTAGAATTGCAGTTATCAGCACAGTGACGTCAGAGTGAAACTGGCGGCGCAGTGCCGAGATCAAAGAAACGGTTTAGCCCTTGTTGTAGAGCCCTGGGTTTTACCTTGATGCAGTTTTTCTGCGAGTAGCTATACTGGAAGATGTAAATAGTGTGTTTACTGGATACGTCCACTGTCACAAAAACTGTTTTTGGAAATATATTTAGAATTATCAAAGAGATGTTGAAAAAGAGGCAGCCGATGAAACTGCTGATACTGACGGCCTAAGAGAATAGTTTACAACGTTTGTGAACACATTACAATTTGAAATCAATAGAGCACCTTTTTGATAGTATTTATTTTACTTACTCAAAGGATCCCTCTAAATGGTATTTTCAAATAGGTTACTGCAGCACAACTTGCGGAAGAAATTCGTTTTACCCTAAGTTTTTGCTCAAAAGAGTAATCACGTCATATGATGTTTCTGACTGCCATGGGAACGAGTTTCTATTGCGACTCAAACAGTTGGTTTAAATAAAATAAAATGGTCTTTTAAATTAAATGGTTACTAAATCCTGTATAAAGCTCTTCAAAATGACTCTTATTACTTCATATTCATATGCTATATTTCTTTATTGCATTCTATATTTCGTATAGTCGTATATTTATTACATATGTATGTGTGTGTTTACAAACTGTAAACATACTGTGACTAGAGGCTTTAAGCTATTTTTAATATACAAAAATAAAAATCCAACTAAAATTAAGACAGCTTAATCACAGTTGATTTTAAATGCCCCAAAATGATTGTAAAAACTATTATAATTTTGTCAGTCCAAAGCCTGGATAAAGTATGATGGGAATCAGAAAATATATATTACTTATTAGTGAGATTAGTGTCAGGTCCAACATAGGTAGCTGGCACCAAAAGTGTAACGAGATATCCGTGTGGTGTAGTGCCATCTGCTCCCAGTGCTATCTCGTCCAACATCCAATTTCCTAGAAAAAAGTGCCATCTCGTCCAGCTCAGTTTTACAGTTGATTAAACACACTAATTAGTGCCATCTCGTCCACGTGACTTCTCGTCCAGATTCCACGAACGTAGGGCGAAGGGTTAATTCTCTACCCGGCAACTAGTGCCATCTCGTCCACGTGAAAACTTTACAAGGGTTAAGGAACGCAACGCAGGTAGCCGGAGGTTCATGACCCGTGTGGTTGTGCGCCCTGCGCCCTCGCCTAGCTCTGGAATTCCCGTGGAATCTCGCCCCTCTCCCTTTTGTTTATAGCCTACATACATCCCGAATACTAACCTAACCTAACCTAACCTAACCAACCTAACCTAACCAAACCTAACCTAACCTAACCTAATATTTATTGGTATGCGTTCCAATCAGTTGGTATGCTACAGCAAGGGGCTATGAAACTATTTGGAGGAAATTCGGAGGTAAATATCCCGTACCTGTATCAGGTAGAAAGTTGGTGAATTTGTACGTGGCCGATACCATTTGACAAAGATTAATACAAAGAATGAAACGTTCCAATAGTTTTTGTAGACCTGTCAAGTAAACAATAGCATAATTTTTTGAACGAGATGGCACTAGTTGTCGGGTAGAGAATTAACCCTCCGCCCTACGTTCGTGGAATCTGGACGAGATGTCAATAATTGGACGAGATGGCACGACACCGTCCGTGTAACCGACAGTCCGGCATTCCTTTATTTCCGAACCGAACACAAGTAGTTACAAACCGAAACTTTCTTCATGGATGCCCATGATGGAGGGCTACCATACCGTATAACCACCTTGGGGCTGTTGTGTGGGGTAGCCGACTTATAGCGGCACGAACGGACATACAACGCTTATATTTATTAGCCTTACTAATTTAATTAGAGATGTCTGTAGTTTTTCAATTCTAACGGATTGATATTGGTCAAAAGTCCAACTTATTTATATACCGTTTACGGTAAACAATAACACATGTTGGACATTGACCTTTATTTTTAACATAATGCTTACTTTGCACCAGGCCTATCTTGTAATTATTGTAGCCTATAAACCTAACTGCATAAAATAAAACAAATAAACGGTACCAGAAACTGGCACATACTTTCTCACAAACATATTTAAATTATTAACACGTTCACTGCTAAGGACGCACATGTGAGCTTGACAGTGAACACTGTGACACTGTGAGAAGCGGCCGACGCACAGTGCATTGCACGCCAACCCCCGTATTGGGAGTATTTTCAATACACAATGCATTGCGTGCTTCGCACGCCAATCCCCGATTATGGGTATTTTTAATACACAGTGCATTGCGTGCTTCACACGCCAACACCCGTATTGGGAGTATTTTCAATACACAGTGCATTGCGCCAATTTAGGAGTATTTTTAATACACAGTGCATTGCGTGCTTCACACGCCAACACCCGTATTGGGAGTATTTCCAATACACAGTGCATTGCGCCAATTTTAAGCCTATGTTAGGAGAGTGTCTAATACATTTTATTATTATTAGCTAAACAACAATGTTTTAAATGTTTTTTTTCCTATGGTAGGGTACATTAAGGGCTACAAATAAGCCAAATTTTATCAAAATCGTTAGAGCCGTTTTTTTTTTATAAAAAAATAATAACTGAGTTTTGGTTGTTTTTTGGCCAAAAAGGAAGTTGTTTTTCAAAATGTTTTAAAACCTTTTTTCGTGCATCTATACAGGTCTAATTGACATGTTTGATTTTGACTATTATTATTATTAACTAAACGAGAATTTTAGAAAGATGCGGTTTTTTGCATATGGGCTACAAATAAGCCAAATTTTATCAAAATCGTTAGAGCCGTTTTTTAACAAAAAACACTAACAGATATTTTGGGGTTTTTGGCCAAAAAGGAGGTTGTTTTCAAAATTTTTCAAAACATTTTTTCGTGCATCTATACTGGCCTAATTGACACGTTTGGTGCAAATTTGTTCGAAATCGATCGAATAGTTTTCTGTCTAGCTTTGTATACATACAGACAGACATTTTGTAAGAAACACTTTTTCTCCACTCAGGGGGTCCCAAAACGGATATTTCCACAACAATTTCAACATCGATTTTTTTTTGCGATCACTATACTTTCTCTATACTATAGTATAGTGAGAAAGTAAAAAGATGAAGCTTGTTCCTGTAAAGTAGAGTTCGGGAAAATGTATTCGCACGACGGTCAAAGGTCCCTTCCCACTCTATTCCGTATTGTAGTCTGGAATGTCGATTAGTAACAATTAGGTAAGTTGGAAGTACAATGTATGTGACCTTAGCTACTGTATAGAGCAACAGTACAGCTGGCGGTGACGCAATACCGTTGCATTACTAAATGTTTCTTTTCAAGGTATTCGCTTGTAAATAAACTCTTTTCATAACCTCATTGTGTTTTGCATAACAGGTAACCAACATACAAGCGTGATACCGTAGAGTCTGTTTAAAATAAACTGTAGCGCATGCTTTCTTCGCCGAAATAATGTTTACAAGAAATTAAAACTGCTCCGTCATTGAAAAAACAAACAAAATAAAAAACAGCGACAAGGATAAAACAAAAAGAATCAGTCATTCTGTAGGCCTGCTCAGTAACACTGAACGTTTGTCAGTCGTTATACAGACAGGCTAGTACAGGTAAAACACACCTGGGTAAGACTCACAGGTTCTTTTTTCATAAACAGAGTAGAAAAATTCCACCAATTACCCTACTTTGGTGTTTTGGGGGAGGAGGGTCGAAAGGGTACAAAAAACGGTGGTTTTTTAAACAAACATGCTGTAGTGGCGGCCATCTTGTTTTTTATGTTAATTTTAAAACCATTTATTAATGAATTTCCATAGGAAAAATTAGCTATTGCAGTGGTCCTAATAGTAAGACCGAAGGCCGGGAGTAGCAAATGAGCATCGATCATGGTCCCCAGAACACGTTTTTGGGTGTCATTAAAAATCATATATATATATACTGTATATATATGTATATATGTGTTCGCACTCTAGCGGCTGCATTTAAAATTTAATTTGGTCCAAATTTGGTACACATGATGGTTGTCTATGTCGCTCGGACGAGTTCGTTAGCCAAAAAAATCCGGAAGTACGTTTTTTGACCGGAAGTAAATATTTTTTAGATTTTTCCTACGAGAATAAATGTTTTTTAGAGTTTTCCTACAAATATAAATGTAGGATGTTATTCTGCACATTTTGTTTTTTTACGCGACCTTATAACTCGCTTGGTTCCCCCAAAATCAATCAAAACGTTAAATACCATAAAAGTACCCGGTCCAAAGGCACGTGAGGGATTTTACCTTGGGGGCATCTTCTCATCCGAGGATGACGGGCGAGTTTTTACCCTGCAAGCAAAGCGAAGCTCATAATGGGGATTTTACCCAACGGCTGAGTTTGTACTCTGCGAGCAAAGCGAATCAGTCCATAACCCGAGGCCACAAGATCGAGGTGCAAACTCGCGAAGCTAGAGGCTTAGGCGCAAACAAATTCTACTAATATATTTCGTACAAAGAGGCAGCGATTCAGCACCGTCGTGAGTAGACCTATTTCCCAAACTGTTTGTTGAAACCCTAAAACATAGGCCTATAAACTTAATTTTGTAAATTTGCTCAACTCACGTCAGCGGATCAGCTGCGTGGTCGAATTAATTCGTTTGTTTTTGGAACGAAGTTATTTAACGCTGGTTAAAAATAGAAAATGTAATGCGTAACGAAAAAAAGTATTATTAATTGGTTGCTATGGCAATGACAAATATAAAATACTAGTAATGAAAAAAGCGTTACAAAATTGGTTGCTGTGGCAATGAATGTAAATACATTCAAGAAACATGTGTTTTGGTTCATCAATTAAAATTATGAGACGATCGGTTCCGTCCGGCGTAGTTCAGATTTTATCGTCAAGCGCTGAAATACATTCAATATACATAAAATGTTGGTTCATCAGTCTAATCCTAACCTAAAATGATTGTGTGTATATTTAATTTATTTTACCTGCCTCAACGGCAACATACATAGAGTAATGTTAGGCCTAGAAAGTAATTTTAAGTCTAGGCCTAACCTAAAATTGTGGTATGTATGTTGCCGTTAAGACATGTCAAATAAATTAAACATACACACAATAATTTTAGGTTAGGCCTAGACGGATTAACCAACATTTTATGTTTATTGAATGGATTTACAATGAACGGAGATTCAACTGTGTTTAACATCTTAACTTTGATGTGATAATTAATTCTACACCTTTATTATAATAACATTAAACGTATGGAAACAGTAAATATTTGTATAAATAAACGGTATCAGTTAACTGACACAAACTTTCTCCCAACTTACTGTAGTCAAAATAATATTGCTTTTAATCATTTTATTTATTACTTTTTAGAACAAAACAAAAAAATAATATTCTACCTACGTCAATCGTATACAAAAATTATTGTCCTAGGCGGGATTCGATCGCGCGACCTTTGAATTACTGGCCGTGATCGCTACCATGGTGCTACCCCGTGAGGAAACTGCCGCGATGCTAGATTGAAAACATAAACTTTTTTATTTTTAAACATTTCCCCATAATTATAAAACGCCGAAGTTTTGATAAAAGCGGGTGGTGTCATTTTGTTTGGCATCTTAAGCACTATAAATACTGAAAATTTGATCAAAATCGTTATAGCCGTTTTTGAGAAATTTTCATTTTTGTAGTTTTTTTATGGGTTTTTAGGGGTAAATTACCCTTAAAAATTAAAAATTCCAAAAAATGAAAAAACGCCTGGAGATATTAGGGTTTAGTACCTACATACCAAATTTCATGAAAATCGGACCAATAGTGTCCTCTTTGGTCGTGTATACATACTGACAGACTGACAGACAGACACCACTCTAAAAACACTTTTTTGGGTTCAGGGAGCACCAAAACAAAAAAATTCCACTAAAAATATTTTTGGGTTCAGGGAGCACCAACACAGATAATTGCACTAAACCATTTTTTGGGGTTCTGGGAGCACCAAAACAGATAATTCAACTGAAAATTCAAATTCGAACATTTTTACGAAAACAATACTTTCTCCATATACTACGTATAGGGTGGAGAAAGTAAAAACAAACTCATAATAAACGGCAATTGAAAGATTTAACTTATGGTTGTATGTGGCCGTTTTAAGGCTGGTAAAAGAATTGAAGAAAAGGAGTGATAAACTTCGTTCCTGACGGTGGTCCCACGGCCGCACACATTTACTTTTTGTTTATCATAAAATTGTTTGCAACATCTCAGTTTAACCATAGTCACAATACGCACCCGTTTTGCGTCTCTAAAAATTTAACTAGCCGAATTTTTGAAGAAAATAAGAGCTATTACACTCGACCCAATTTGAAAATTACTTTATATGTATATATATTATATATATATATATATAGTCTATATATATATATCTGTTTTATTCCCGGATTGATAAGTGGTAGTAAATATGCTTCAAAATTGCTGATTTTTTGGTGAAAGGGTCCTAGTAGGATTCTTCAGATACACTTTTTTTTGTTTTTCGATCGGATTCAAAATGGCGGAGTTATACCGATTAATCGTTTTTGGGTAGGGATTTAACGGTATATAAGTATATGGGTTTTTCCCACCTTGATAAAATGGTAGTAAATAAGCTTCAAAATAGCTGAAATTTTAGTGGAAGGGTCCTTAAAGGATGTCCCAGACACTGATATTTTCATTATTCGATTTTACACAAAATGGCGGGTCGTTTGATTCAAACCAAAATGGCAAAGTTAGAGCGAGGAAAATGCATTATTTCTCCCACTCATAAGCCCTTGTGCAGATTTTGAGCTATATCGTTCGAAAGGTAATTAAATTTACTACAATCCTGTGCAAAGGTATTTCAGGTACAGTCCCCGGAAAAAGGAGGAAAATTGATAGAAATCTCCCGATAAATGATTTTTTCATTATAAATGTAAGGTTTTTGCACAATTTCCCCCACCCATAAGCCCGTGTGCAGTTTTTGAGCTATATCGTTCGAAAGGTAATTAAATTTACAACAATCTTGTGCAAAAGTAATTCAGGTACAGTCCCCGGAACAAGGAACAAAATTGATAGGAAACTCCTGATAAATGATTTTTTAATTATCCATGTCAGGTTTTTGCACAATTTCTCCCACTCATAAAAGCCCGTGTGCAATTTTTGAGCTATATCGTTCGAAAGGTAATTAAATTAACTAAAATCCTGTGCAAAAGTAATTCAGGTACAGTCCCCAGAACAAGGAACAAAATTGATAGGAAACTCCCGATAAATGATTGTTTCATTATAAATGTCAGGTTTTTGCGCGATTACTCCCACTCATAAGCCAGTGTGCACTTTTTTAGCTATATCGTTCGAAAGGTAATTAAATTTACTAAAACCCTGTGCAAAAGTAATTCAGGTACAGTCCCCGGAACAAGGAACAAAATTGATAGGAAACTCCCGATAAATGATTTTTTAATCATCCATGTCACGTTTTTGCAGAATTTCTCCCACTCATAAGCCCGTGTGCAATTTTTGAGCTATATCGTTCGAAAGGTAATTAAAGTTACTAAAATCCTGTGCAAAAGTTATTCAGGTAAAGTCCTCGGATATGTGCAAAGGTAATTCAGGTACAGTACCCGGAACAAAGAACAAAATTGATAAGAATCTCCAAATAAATGATTTTTTCACAATCCGTGTAAGGTTTTTGCACAATTTCCCCCACTCATAAGCCCGTGTGCAGTTTTTGAACTAAATCGTTCGAAAGGTAATTAAATTTAATACAATCTTGTTGCAAAGGTAATTCAGGTACAGTCCCTGGAACAAAGAACGAAATTGATAGAAAGTTCCCGATACATTTTTTTTTCATTATCCGTGTAAGGTTTTTGCACAATTTCTCCCACTCATAAGCTCGTTTTTAATTTTTGAGCCATAACGTTCGAAAGGTAATTAAATTTACTACAATCCTGTGCAAAGGTATTTCAGGTACAGCCCCCTGAACAAGGAACAAAATTGATAGAAAACTCCCGATAAAAGATTTTTTCATTATCCGTGTATGGTTTTTACTCAATTTCTCCCACTCATAAGCCCGTGTCCAATTTTGAGCTATATCGGTCGAAAGGTAATTAAGTTTACTACAATTATGTGCAAAGGTAATTTAAGTACAGCACCCGGAACAAAGGACAAAATTGATAAGAATCTCCAAATAAATTATTTTTTCACTATCCGTGTAAGGTTTTTGCACAATTTCCCCCACTCAT
>JAGFPH010005941.1:76379-87429 GCA_018207615.1 Philaenus spumarius
ACTAATAAAACCTGGTTCCGAAGTTCTTTTCTGTTTGTCGGTCCCAGAGTATTTAACCACCTTCCGCTTCAGCTGAAGCAAATTAGTAAATTATATAATTTTCTGAGGAAAGTGGCTGTTTACGTTCAGTGTCATTGAAGATTTACTTAGAGTGTAGGAATGATGAGGAGGAACGGAACTGATCTCTTTGCTGATGCTTTTGTGTGGTTGAGAAAGATTCTGATCTTGGTCTTCTTCTCATGCATGAGTGGCACCTCATCTGTATTTTTGTCTATACCTTGTAAAATTTGTATTCTTATTTTAGTAAACGTCTAAATGTTTAATTTTACTACTGGTATTATGTTTTGATTGTAAGTAGTGATACAGCGAATCACACACAGCTGCAGTGGCACCGGATTAATTGGTTATTATTGGAGAACTGACTAATTTATTTTGTACATTTATATGTTTTTGTTTTCTTTCATTACAAACCAATTACCTTAAACTGGTTGCGGTAATTGGTATAATTTCCAAAAATGTAAGGTAAATTATAATGCAAGATCTGGAAAATTATTATTATTATTATCAATCCTTATATGCTCTTGAGGGAGCATTCACAATCTTCGTCAGGGTAGCCATCGAAAAGAGCAACTGCATTTGATTTGCAGTTTGACTTCACGTACGATACATAACTGCCGAAATTTCTGCCTTGGTGCCTTTTGACACGGTGTAACAAAAACCCTCCGTCGATGACATATTTTGCATTTTTCAAGTCCAAATGTTCAATCGGTGCTAAATTACTGCACAAGATAGATTTTGGGGGTCTAGATCCCAGTTGCTGCTTAAATAAAGTGCTTAATCAAAGTCACTATTTCAAAATATACAATCTAGAGCTTGGCAGTGGGACTACGTTCTGCCATCAGTTGAAGCTTAGCTTTGAATTCTTCTTTCACAATCTTCTTCAAACCATTAGAAAGAATCACTGTTCTGTCCATGTTGCACAAGATCACCTCCAATTGATCCACCATTGTTGGCGACAGGGCCATTTATTGAATCAATATTTTGGCAAAAGTTCTGTGAGCCAACATATGAGATTGTGTACTGGTATTGTGAAGGCGTGGCCAGACATGACTTTTCATGTTCCAAATGAGCTAGAGATTGAAACTATATAGCTTAGAAGAGAAGACTAAAAAGCAAAAAATATTATTGAACTAACAAAATATTAACATAGGCCTACCAAGTTTTTAAAACGGATTAAAAAGTATAAAATAGTTTCGCCTAGCTATACATATTTATAACTTAATACAGTTCGTCCTGAAAATTTACGATTCTGAATTTTTAATAGCTATGAAAATACTTGTAAGGTTAAAAACATGGGGCGCATGCAATAGATAATGGTAAGGAGTGTAGAAAACTCAGAGAACGGTTCATATCATTTTCAGTAAATAAAATTGTTAGTGACTTAGGTGAACTATTCATGCATCAATTATCTAATGCAAGCGTCCCACTTTTTCGTTTTTAACCTTACAAGTATTTTCATAGAAATTCAAAATTCAAAATTCAAAATTTTCCGAACAATCTGTAAAAGTTTAGGAATTTGTATGGCTTATAAATCTGTATGGGACTAGGAGAAATTATTTTATACTTTTTAGTTTGTTTAAAAACGTGGTATATCGAATGTTTTGTTTATTTTAACTAATTCTTTTTATTGCTGGAGATGGCAGAACAGTTTAAACCAGCATACATTGCATTCAACTTAAAAGTAGGAGAAAATATAGTATTTATTAATAAATTCGAGTTTTGGAGTGAAAGGTGGATTTTTGCGGAGACAGCTGAAATTTTCAACTAGCGCTTGAGCCCGAACCGTTCGTCGGAGAAGAAAACCTGGATTTTAAAATTTGCAGGAAATTTTATGTTCTTTCATTTTGAATAGAAAGGTTGCTTACAAAAAGTTGATAGTTTTCGAGTTATAAGATAAAAACCGCTCAAAAAAGGGACGAAAACCTTTTTTCAATGTTGCATCAAAAACTTTTGTAGGCAAACCTCAGATTCAGCACCCCAAAAAACATATAAAATGGAAGAATCAAGACTACCCCAAAACTTTCCCGCTGGAAGCTCATTTGACCACAAATTGACTGTATTATAAGACCACTACAACTTCATCTGTAACGGGGGCACTGAACCTTTCACGATTCTCTGTTACAATTTTGTCCCGATGACTTCCAGGCGCGTGTATGCAATGTTGATACACATTGGCAGTTTAGATGTTGCATACACAGCGCCGTTAGTTGCGAAACGCACTTTAAAATTGACGTATATTTTGTATTTATAAACCTATTTAAATGAAGCTAACACTAAATGTTATCCCAAGCTTATTCTAACTGTGAATCTGGCAACACTGCCTGCATACCAGCAGTAAGACGTAACATCCCAGATGGTGAAGAACATTGTTCGTTGAAAAAACAAACATGTGTGAGACTACCGGGTCTCTTCGCAGCTGATTAGGTGGCGTATCTCCTTCGAGTATTATTTTGTTTCAGTCTTTATTTTATTTACAGATCACAGGTAAAAGATGTTACTAGTCGTTATTTAATGGTAACAGTTCTAACTGCAACTGCTACCGGAAAATAACTGTTATTTATATTTGCGATTTACTGTTACTGTGATTTGATGAACTGCTATTTGTTTTTATATTTATTGGAAACGAACCGATCACAGAAACACTTTAACAGTCTATGGGTGTTCATATCCATTATTCAAATATTTTGGATAGTTTAAAATTAAATCTTTTGGAAAAGATAAAAAGAAGATATGTGTTAAATATTATAAAAACTGTATGCAAACGGAATTGAAATAATTTTTCAGAGTTTAATTTTGATAGACCATTACTACTTTGACCATCACAATAAATTATGCTAGTTATAGTTTTGATAACATTAAATAATACTTGAAATGTTAGTAAATGTTTATTATAAAATGAAAAATAAAAATACTAGGCTACTAAGTAAATAGAAATAAAAATGTACAACGTACAAATTGTAATCGATAACGTAAGCGAATAGGCACCAATAACACAATATACAATCCAGAATAGCAATAATAGAAATGCAACATCTGTTCTCCGTTCTGGCTCTAAAATATAACACAGCTCTAACCTCTAACCGTTATTGCTACTGAACAGCCAATTACAAGGGGGACTCAGGGTCGTCCTTATGGGGGGGGGGGAGCAATTGGGATGTCGTCCCAATAATTTTAAAATACAAAAGTTGGGAAATTTGAGATTTTAAAAAAAGTTAGGAGTTTTATATTTGGATTAAATTGCACGCACAAACTCAAAAAATTCCAACTTTCGGTTTGGGTTTTGAAAGTGTTTGTTAATAATCAACACTCACAAATAACAAGGAAATTATAATTTAAAATCCAAAAATGTTGCATAAATATTTCTGTACCAAAATTGGATTTGTATTCCTTTAAATGATGTTCTGGGAAATTTATTTCCAACCCTTGTTATTGTGGCAAAACTGACTCAGTGTTGCCAGATTGGCGTTTATTCCCAAAACTGGGGAAAATTTTAAGTTTGCGGGAAATATTTGGGAAAAGTATGGGGATTTTTTCAATAATGTGATGAACATGTTGAAATTCTTGTAAAAACTCTTAAAACACTCAACATAGCACGTGCAGTGTTAAAAACCCTACTTAGAGAATTAATGAGCCTCCAGGGCCCCATCTCCACTGGGGTTTATTCCAAACAACATAACCCAGAGCCCCCTTCTGCACGTTTGAACCCCCGCCACAAAAGTTGGGAACTATGGTCAAAACTGTTGGGAAATTTTATATTTTGTCCCCCTCTCCAATAATTTGTTGTAGCAACGTCCCTAGAGGGAATCCACAACATTGAATTTTCAGCTGGTAGCAGTAGGAGGGCATAGCAAAATAATAATAACAATTTTATTTCCAGATCTTGCATTGCAATTTACCTTACATCTTTCGAAATTATAGGTAGGCTAATTGGTTTGTAAAAAAAAAACATAAATATACAAAATAAATTCGTCAGTTCTCCGATAATAGCCAGTTAATCCGGTGTCACTGCAGCTGTATCACTACTTACAATCAAAACATAATACTAGTAATAAAAATGAACATTTAGACATGTACTAAAATAAGAATACAAATTTTACAAAATATAGACAAATACAGATGAGGTGCCACGCATGTATGAGAAGAAGACCAAGATCAGATCCTCCTCAACCCCACAAAAGCCTCAACAAAGAGATCCGTTCCGTTCCTCCTCATCATTCGTACACTCTTAGTAAATCATCAATGGCACTGAACGTAAACAGCCAATTTTTCACTTTCCTCAGAAAATTATACAATTTACTAACTTGCTTCAGCTGAAGCTGTAGGCGGTTAAATACAAACAGAAAAGAACTTCGGAACCAGATGTTATTAGTTTTAGGTCTTCTGACAAAACATCAATGACAATGACATCTAGACCTGTAATATTGCTCGCTTGCATTATTACTACTTCTTTTATAAAAAGTTCTTAGTAGGCTACCTTATACACAAAAAGATGTCTTAGGGGGAGTATTTTATATCTGGCAAGGAGAGGGAAAGACGAAGAGAACCTGTTACTAAATGAAACAATCGGGATAACATATTTTTGGGTTGAAATCAGTGGCTTTAAAGTTGTGATTGGTGCTCCACCCCAACACTCTATGCCATACTGTAAACGAGAGTGTATTAAAGCGTATTCAATCAAGTCACCATCACAAATATTCGTAAGAAATGAAAATTTTCTGATACTTCTTCTTAATTCATTTTTAATATTACCTATGTGAACATCCGTGCTAATTTATTGTCAAGAGTGATATGTAAATATTTGATTTCATCAGATTGCTCGACAGACGGACAGATGCAGCCCGTAACCCCAGTACACGAATGATGGTGCAAAACAAAACTCTCCCGATACCTGTGTTCTCTATACCCAAAGTTAACTACCCTGGTCTTCTCCGCATTTACAACCATACAATTTAAACGCACCACTGATTCAACAATCTTAAATCTAAGTTAACATGTTCCTGGACTGCTTCCCAAGAGTTGCCTACATACTGCAGAGCAATGTCATCAGCAAAAGCTGTTATTACAGCAAAAGCTGTTACTATTCCACGAAAATTTTGCAGTGAAAGGTCGTTAATAAATATTAGAAATAAAACCGAATCTTGTGGAACGCCCCTAGAGAATTCCCTTTCGCCGATCAGACTAACTCCAACCCTTACACGCTGTACCCTACTCGTAAGCTGAGAAACTCGTAAACTAATCCAGAGCAACTCCTCTCACTCCGTAGTCGCTTCATAGCGTGCATACTGCCTGCGGTAATTCTGAGTTTTTGGACAGTAACAAGAGTCACATTTAATCAGGGCCGGCGCAAGGACCATGCGGAACATGCGGACGCATGGGGCTACAACGCGCCGGCGAAGCCGTCGTCGGCAGCGCGGCGGCAAAAAGTTAAAAGAAAAGGCGCCTACGAAATTTTCCGAAAATTTGTTTTGCACCGAAAAATGTTTGCCTAAAGATGTGGCCGCCCTTTTCGGGTTTTAAAAGAAACTGCCAAAGGGCGCCGACTCTGAAAGGATGGTGCCCTATAGCGCTTTTTTAAAGACAGACAACCTACACCGCTATA
Source organism: Philaenus spumarius (assembly GCA_018207615.1). Taxonomy (NCBI): domain Eukaryota; kingdom Metazoa; phylum Arthropoda; class Insecta; order Hemiptera; family Aphrophoridae; genus Philaenus; species Philaenus spumarius. The sequence continues at coordinate 82,039 of JAGFPH010005941.1, forward strand.
GGGCACCATCCTTTCAGAGTCGGCGCCCTTTGGTTTAGTGAAAAATTCGCCCTCTTAAGGGTCGGCTCTAGTAAAACAGAAAGCAACCTGCGACTCCCTATAGCGGCGGTAGGTTACGCGGACATTGCTCATCCTAAATCCATTTAAAACCCGCAATTATTCAAATAGCGTTTTTAAAAAAATACCAAACTCTTGGGGACAAAATTCTTCATCCGAATGGCTTGGTAATTTTTTAATAGTTGCAATGTAAAACATATTTAAAATCGCCCTATAGCGGCGGTAGGTTACACGGACATTGCTCAGCCTAAATCCATTTAAAACCCTCAATTGTTCAAATAGCGTTTTAAAAGAAATTCCAAAATCTTGGGGACGAAATTCTTCAGGCGAATGGCTTGGTAGTTTTTCGCTATAATAAATAGTGACAACATAAAAAAATATAAAAAATCAATGTTTTAAATTGTTAATAAATATTAAACAAAATATTTTTCTTCTTAGTTTTTAAAAAGCCATTTGCATGCATATTGACCATAGCTTTAAAATGACATATCGTTTACAATTTTCCGATCAAAAATAAAGGAAAAATTTGGATTTTAATTTAACATTGGTCTTATGGAGTATCAGCCAACATGGCCGACAGCTATAGCCGACCCTTAAAGACGCGACAGCCCTTTTCGGGAATTAAAAGAAAGTTTGTGTGTTTGTCTGTTTGTTTGACTGCCAATCACGCAAAAAGTACTGGGTAGATTTAAATGAAATTTGACACACATATAGATCACGAACTGGAATGAGACATAGACTATAAATCATATTGATTTAAGGGTTGAAACAACAACTAAAACAATAAATATTTATTATTATACATCTTTTAAGACTAGAGAGCTGGACATTTGTACATTTATTTCTTACAAGATATATACAAACAGTAAACCATATTTGTATTTTATACTGAGCTGCTAAGGGGTGAAATTGTGACAACAACCTCTAAAACAAAACAAATTAATTATTATACATCCCCTAAAGCTAGAAAGCTGGAAAAAGGTACATTTATTTCTTACAAGATAGTATAAAATGTAAACCATATTTGCATTTTATACTGAGCTGCTAAGGGGTAAAATTGTGATAAAACCCCCAAAAACAATACAAATTACATATAACTTTCCCTTAAATCTAGAGAGCTGGAAATTGGTACATTCATTTCTTACAAGATATATATATAAAAAGTAAACAATATTTGAATTTTGTAGTGTACTGATAAGGGGTTAAAATGTGGTAACAACCCCTAAAACAATACAAATTAACCGCTTAACTTTCCATTTTATCATACATTTATTTAAAGTAAAAAGGACCGATGTTATATTTATAATACACTGTATACGAATAAAAAATATTTTATATTTACTTTTATTTTTAAAATTGTTGCTCGACGTTATATTTTAATTTGATTTTAAATAATTAAATAATTTCAATTGGTATACATTTGATAATGTACCCATTTTTTATTACAATAAGGAGATATATAAATATATATACATATATAGGGGCGGCGCCAAAAATGAATCTCGCATGTTCAGGAAAAACTCCTTGCACCGGTCCTGCATTTAATCACGTTTTGTATGAGTAGCAGGTACGATCTGTACCTCGTTTTGATATAAAGATAGCCCGTCCGGTTCGCCCAAAATCTATCAAAACTTAAAATACCATAAAAGTACCCGGTTCAAATCCATCTGCTGTGAGCAAAGCGAAGCAGTCCTTAATACATGGGCGCAAGGTCGAAGTGCAAACTCTCAACTCGTCCTTTTTCTGCTGCGAGCGAAACGAAGCAGCGTTTAAGACGTTGCTGGAGGCTGAGGTGCAAACAAATTCTACTAATATATTTCGTACACGCAGGCAGCTGTTCAGCACCTTCGTGAGCAGACCAGTTTTCCAAATAGTTGTTTGTTGGATATAATTTCCTAAAGCATATAAACTTTATTTTGGAAATTCGGTTAACTCAAAGATAACCGCAGCGGTTCAGGTGCGTGATCGCATTATTTTTGTAATTTTAGGTTAGACGTCTAACATAGGCTTACTATAGGTTTCTGTTTTATGTTTAGTATACAGGTGTTGGCTTTAGTTTTTCAATTGATAACGAGATTTGATTTATACAAATGATGGGAAATGTCCGAACAAAATAGTATTTTTTTTTAAAAAGGATCGTTTATTACCCCATAATACTCGTACATTTCTATGATATAGTCGTCATCTTCAGTGGGTTGTTACACTTCTTATACAATGTGAACATAGAGTGGGAAGTTTAAGGCCGGATATGGAGAGCGATGAACAAGAAATGCCTCTTTTAACAAACTACCAAACTAATTTACACCGTCCATTAGTATCGCTTGCAAAGTAGACATTATTCACAATACAGAAACTATTAAACATCTGGCTATGCTATTATGTTACCCGGAAGCTTTGTTTTCAAGCCTTCGTTACAAGGTTTCTGCATTACTAGCCGATACGATGCGCACTATTACGACCTTGGGAGCTTGGGTCTCGACATGATTGTAGACACAACAATGCGAGTATCAGTTGATAGTTCTGTTTGTAGAAGTAATCAACAATGGTCTTTATTGTTGCAGAAGGTATTGTTGCTGATGTCATAAAAAATAGTTTTGGGAAGTTATAGTCTGATTGTTGTTTTTATGTTCGTGTATCACTGAAGATGGCGACTTTGTCGGTGAAACGCGTTTGAGTTAATAAACTTATTGTGCGATTCTGTGTTCAAGTCTTATTCTATCAAGTAAAGCACGGTTTAAAGAATGCAACGCTATTTGCCTATTGATTTTTCACGGGGTTTGCTAGTAATATAATACACATCACTGAACTTACATCAGAGATAAACTTTTGAATTTATAAAAATGTACCCAAAACATCCTCGCCCTAACCGAGAACGTTTGAGAGGATTTATTTAAAAAATCGTAATATGAAAGCACTTTGTTGTTAGGTTATTCGTAAAATAACAGCTCCCTTTCATTGTCCATCTGATGCAATATTTCCATTTCGTTTCAGCGCCAATGTGACTTTGGCGATAAATCTGTCAACTTAACGAGCCTTCTATATCGCAACAAAACACGGATTGTAACGCGAAGGTTTATCTATACAGTTATTAGTTTGCCGCTAATCAAGTTAGCATTGGACGTGGCAATCGGTTTACAGCCGATTAGCTTGTGTAAGAAATTAACACGAGATGAAAATAGATCGTCCGCAACAGAGAAAACCATTGATTCCACCGGAATGAGTCCAGTTGTGCCGCATGACGGATTCTTTATCCCGGTAAAATTAGGCCGAAAAGTAGCGAATATTAGTGAGGACACGTTTAATTTTTTAAGAATTTCCATAGGAAAGATGAGCTATTGCAGTGACCCATGGTGAAACCTAAAATCGGGAGTAGTAAATGGGCACCGATCATGGTCCCCAGAACATGTTTTGGGATGTCATTAAAAATTGTATAGATATATATGTGTTCGCACTCTAACGGCCGCATTTTAAGTCCGATTTGGTTCAAATTTGGTACGCGGGTTGGTTGTCTAAGTTGTTCGGACGAGTTCGTTGGCCAAAAAATCCAACAACCAGAAGCACGTTTTTTTTTTAGATATTTTGTACTAGAATTAAACTTTTTGGGGTTTTATGTAAACAAATAAACGTAGGATATTATTCTGCACAGTTGATTTTTACACGACCTTATAGCTCACTTGGTTCCCCCAAAATCGATCAAAACGTACATTACCATAAAAGCACACTGTTCAAATCCACATGGTAGATTTTACCGTGGGGGCATCTTCTGATCCGAGGCCGACGTTTGTACGCTGCGAGCGAAGCGAAGCTCATAACCCGAGGCCGCAAGGTCGGGGTGCAAACTCGCAAAGCGAGTTTTTCCGCTGCGAGTGGAACGAAGGAGCGCGTGAGTCGAAGCTGGAGTCTTAGATGCAAACAAATTCTACCCATATATATTTTGTACACAGACAGCTATTCAACACCTTCGTAAATAGACCAATTTCCCAAGAGTATATAAAACATATAAACTTCATTTCGGAAATTCACTCAACTCACGTCAGCGGTTCGGCTGAGTAGATAGAATTGTGGCAGAAAGGAACTGGAGCAGACCGGTCGCGCAGCAATTCAACCGGGCAAACCTCCATTGCTGTAACAGCAGACCCCGCCCTTGTCCCCACTCCGTAAATAACAACAGCAGTTCTACCTACGTTCAGGCCGTAGAGTAAAATTATGGAACTATCAGAAAGTAATTGTTGAACGAGCATCAGCGATGCCCTGTTTCAACTCAACCAATTATTATTTCGTTTGTTTGTTACTGAAATTTAGCATAAATAATTAGTCAAGAAGTCAAGAAAATTTACGTATGTGTATAGATTTTTGTAAAATTTGTATTTGTTTAATATTATTATACACTTTGTAAATGAGTCACAACTTATATTACTCAAATTGTTTATAGTAAACAAACTGTGTGATCTGAACTGTAGCTGAATGGTTAGATTCAGTGTGTGATTTCAGTTATAATAAATGTATAAGGATTTTATCCCATGAACCAATAATTACTTTTTTTACTTTTTCAAATAGGCCTAAGCATAGGGCCTACATAATTATTTCAACATAAGTTATAAAATTGTAACCTGTTAAAAGTTATTAATCGAAACAAATTCAAAACTAAAACTTACTATGAACCAAATAAAACTTAGTTAACGTGTATTTAAAAATGTAATTATCAACTCCTATAAAAGCGAGTGTACGTTCGTACGTAGGCCTACGGCAATGCAATTTTAATTTAGTTGGGTGTACTAAGTGAGCACTGATCATGGTCCCCAGAACACGAGGTGATTTTCACCCCCTTCAAAAAGTCGGATTGATTTGAAACATTGAACACTTATAAAGGACCTACGGCAATGCAATATTAATTTAGTTAGGTGTAGTAAGTGAGCATTGATCATGGTCCTCAGAACACGAGGTGATTTTCACCATCTTCAAAACGTCTGATTGATTTGAAACTTTGAACACTTATAAAGGACCTACGGCAATGCAATATTAATTTAGTTGGGTACTAAGTGAGCACTGATCATGGTCCCCAGAACACGGGGTGATTTTCACCCCTTCAAAAAGTCGGATTGATTTGAAACTTTGATCACTTATCAAGGACCGATGACAATGCAATATTAATTTTGTTGGGTGTAGTAAGTGAGCACTGATCATGCTCCTTAGAACACGACGTGATTTTTACCACTTTAAAACGTCTGATGGATTTGAAACTTTGAAAACTTATCAAGGTTCTACGGCAATGCAATATCAATTTTGATGGGTGTAGTAAGTGATCACTGATCATGGTCCCCTGAATACGACGTG